>JAWWUD010000034.1:1098236-1173440 GCA_033964015.1 Scolanthus callimorphus | reverse complement strand
AATCGTATAGGTAATCGTGTAGGTAATGGTGTATATAATCGTATAGATAATCGTAAAATAATCGTAAAGATAATCGTATAGATATTTGTCTAGAAAATCGTCTAGATAATCGTATAGATAATCGTATAGATAATCGTATAGATAATCGTAAAATAATCGTAAAGATAATCGTATAGATAATTGTCTAGATAATCGTCTAGATAATCGTATAGATAATCGTATAGATAATCGTATAGATAATCTTATAGATAATCGTATAGATAATCGTATAGGTAATCGTCTAGATAATCGTCTAGATAATCGTCTAGATAATAGTCTAGACAATCGTCTAGTAATCGTCTAGATAATCGTCTAGATAATCGTATAAAAAAATCGTCTATATAATCCTCTAGATAATCGTCTAGATAATCGTCTAGATAATCGTCCAGATAATCGTCCAGATAATCGTCGAGATAATCGTCGAGATAATCGTCTACATAATCGTCTAATAATCGTCTTGATAATCGTCTAGATAATCGTCTTGATAATCGTCTAGATAATCGTTTGTAATCGTCTAGATAATCGTCTAGATAATCGTCTAAAAATCGCTAGATTATCGTCTAGAAAATCGTCTAGAACATGTCGCTAGATATCGTCTAGATAATCGTCTAGATAATCGTATAGATAATCGTATAGATAATCGTATAGATAATCGTATAGATAATCGTATAGATATCGTAAAGATACTCGTATAGATAATGGTATAGGTAATCGTATAGGTAATCCTGTGGATAATCGTCTAGAAAAATCGTCTAGATAATCGTCTAGATAATCGACTAGATAATCGTCTAGATAATCGTATAGATAATCGTATAGATAATCGTATAGATAATCGTATAGATAATCGTATAGATAATCGTATAGATAATCGTATAGGTAATCGTATAGGTAATCCCTGTGATATCGTCTAGATAATCGTCTAGATAATCGTCTAGATAATCGTCTAGATAATCGTCTAGATAATCGTCTAGATAATCGTCTAGATAATCGTCTAGATAATCGTCTAGATAATCGTCTAGATAATCGTATAGATAATCGTATAGATAATCGTATAGATAATCGTATAGATAATCGTATAGATAATCGTATAGATAATCGTATAGGTAATCGTATAGGTAATCGTCTAGATAATCGTCTAGATAATCGTCTAGATAATAGTCTAGACAATCGTCTAGAGAATCGTCTAGATAATCGTCTAGATAATCGTATAGAAAATCGTCTAGATAATCCTCTAGATAATCGTCTAGATAATCGTCTAGATAATCGTCTTGATAATCGTCTAGATAATCGTCTTGATAATCGTCTAGATAATCGTCTAGATAATCGTCTAGAAAATCGTCTAGATAATCGTCTAGAAAATCGTCTAGAAAATCGTCTAGATAATCGTCTAGATAATCGTCGAGATAATCGTCGAGATAATCGTATAGATAATCGTATAGATAATCGTATAGATAATCGTCTAGATAATCGTATAGATAATCGTATAGATAATGGTATAGGTAATCGTATAGGTAATCCTGTGGATAATCGTATAGATAATCGTCTAGATAATCGTAAAATAATCGTATAGATATTGTATAGATAATTGTCTAGATAATCGTCTAGATAATCGTCTAGATAATCGTCTAGATAATCGTAAAATAATCGTAAAGATAATCGTATAGATAATCGGTATAGATAATCGTATAGGTAATCTTATAGGTAATCGTCTAGATAATCGTCTAGATAATCGTCTAGATAATCGTCTAGATAATCGTCTAGATAATCATATAGATAATCGTATAGATAGTCGTATAGATGATCGTCTAGATAATCGTATAGATAATCGTTTAGATAATCTTATAGATAATCGTATAGGTAATCGTCTAGATAATCGTCTAGATAATCGTCTAGATAATCGTATAGATAATCGTATAGGTAATCGTCTAGTTAATCGTCTAGATAATCGTCTAGATAACCGTCGAGATAACCGTCTAGATAACCGTCTAGATAATCTGCTAGATAATCGTCTAGATAATCGTCTAGATTATAATCTAGTAGTTAATCTAGTATATAATCGTCTAGATTATCGTCTAGATTATTTCTAGATCATCGTCTAGATAATCGTCTAGATAATCGTCTAGATAATCATCTAGATAATCGTCTAGATCGTCAATATAATCATATAGATAATCGTACAGATAATCGTATAGATAATCGTATAGAGAATCGTCTAGATAATCGTCTAGATAATCGTCGAGATAATCGTGGAGATAATCGTGTAGATAATCGTGTAGATAATCGTCTAGATAATCGTCTAGATAATCGTCTAGATAGTCGTGAAGATAATCGTAAAGATAATCGTATAGATAATCGACTAAAAAAGCAGCAACTTTAATTTGCGGTCGTTTGATTTCCATAATGCAACAGATAAGTTTACAAGTGCTTTACTAAGCTATTGGAGAACTGTCTAAACATTTCAACTATGAATATTAAGGCCAATCAGAAATGTGTAATTTCAGATCTCGAAAACGACTCAAAACCCATGTTTATGTGGAAATGTCGCTTGAAGTAACCTATAGCTCAACACATTTATGGATTATATTGCAATCGACCTTGACATGTCAGCAATAGAGCATTTCACTGTATTATTTCTAAGTTCAAACGAATTAAAGTTATTCTAGCCTTGTACTTATTATATTTGATCACATGCTTTACATGTTAATGTAAATTAAACGTCTTGATACCTTGCATCTTGTCGAAGTCCTGTGCTTGGAGAAATAGTTTTTGTCGTATCTTGTGAATATAGAAGTCTTTCCAACCCCTACATCGCCGGCGAGGACTATTTTATAAAGTGGAACACCACATCGCTGCGATCTAGACATGCTTTCACTTTGTCAGTACTTTGCAACCGGAAGTGGGAAATAAACTTGAGCCCGCACGCAAGCACTATATTCAGCGTTTGTTTTTCACACTAAAACCGAACGGTCGTGTAGCTAGAAATGTTTGTCTGTCTTTCGGTCAGCCAGTTCGTTGGAGTGTCCCTTTTCTTTGCTTTCCCCCTGGCATGTTTCACGGATGTATCTTCAATTCGCCCCCCCCCCCCCACCCCCACCCCCAATCGGGCCTCTCTGTACGGCGGCAGATTGAACTGTACTCTTCCTGGTTCTACTATTGGTTCTACTATGGGCAAAGTCACTCCTCGTGTGGCTCACGGCAGATTGAACTGTACTCTTCCTTTCCTGGTTTTACTATTGGTTCTATGGGCAAAGTCACTCCTCGTGTGGCTCACGGCGGCAGATTGAAGTGTACTCTTCCTGGTTTTACTATTGGTTCTACTATGGGCAAAGTCACTCCTCGTGTGGCTCACGGCAGATTAAACTGTACTCTTCCTGGTTCTACTATTGGTTCTACTATGGGTAAAGATGTTCTACTATGGGTAAAGTCACTCCTCGTGTGGCTCACGGCAGATGAACTGTACTCTTCCTGGTTCTACTATTGGTTCTACTATGGGTAAAGTCACTCCTCGTGTGGCTCACGGCAGATTGAACTGTACTCTTCCTGGTTCTACTATTGGTTCTACTATGGGTAAAGTCACTCCTCGTGTGGCTCACTGCGGCAGATTGAACTGTACTCTTTCTGGTTGTACTATGGTTCTACTATGGGCAAAGTCACTCCTCGTGTGGCTCACGGCAGATTGAACTGTACTCTTCCTGGTTGTACTATGGGACAAACACCCTCGTCCTCTACTATGGAATGGATATACGCATTGCTATCATTTACATCCTCTGTTGTGTCTTCCAGCAACTTGAGTGGGTTTTCTGCCTTTGGAAGATTTTCACTCTTAGTTGAAGATGTTGTTAAGAACTCAAGGCTAGAAAAACAAATGAAATAAAATGTTGTGTAATTGTTATCCAAAAAATGTTAATGTTCACCTACGTTACATTCGCCTACGGCTTGTGAGTTTCAAACTTTGCTCGTGTTTTTCTTTTCAACATACCTCGTGCGTTAATCACATTAAACTAAAAAAATCTGCTTTTTATTGCCCATGACTGAGAGCCAATCAGAATTCGAGAAATGCGCACTTCTTAGTATAGTATAAATCTGAATGTGTGGCCGTGCTTACCTATCTAAATATTCTAGAAACCTGATACGGCCATAGATCTCTGCTATACGCCTGGGCGTGTGGTCGTGCTTACCTATCTAAATATTCTAGACACTTTGTACGGCCATAGATCTCTGCTATACGCCTGGGCGTGTGGTCGTGCTTACCTATCTAAATATTCTAGACACTTTGTACGGCCATAGATCTCTGCTATACGGCTGGGCGTGTGGTCGTGCTTACCTATCTAAATATTCTGGATACTTTGTACGGCCTTAGATCTCTGCTATACGCCTGGGCGTGTGGTCGTGCTTACCTATCTAAATATTCTAGACACTTTGTACGGCCATAGATCTCTGCTATACGCCTGGGCGTGTGGTCGTGCTTACCTATCTAAATATTCTAGGCACTTGATACGGCCATAGATCTCTGCTATACGCCTGGGCGTGTGGTCGTGCTTACCTATCTAAATATTCTAGGCACTTTGTCATAGATCTCTGCTATACGCCTGGGTGTGTGGTCGTGCCTACCTATCTAAATATTCTAGAAACTTGATACGGGCATAGATCTCTGCTATACGCCTGGGCGTGTGGTCGTGCTTACCTATCTAAATATTCTAGGCACTTGATACGGCTATAGGTCTCTGCTATACGCCTGGGCGTGTGGTCGTGCTTACCTATCTAAATATTCAAGACACTTGATACGGCTATAGATCTCTGCTATACGCCTGGGCGTGTGGTCGTGCTTACCTATCTAAATATTGAAGACACTTTGTACGGCCATAGATCTCTGCTATACGCCTGGGCGTGTGGTCGTGCTTACCTATCTAAATATTCAAGACACTTGATACGGCTATAGATCTCTGCTATACGCTGGGCGTGTGGGCGTGCTTACCTATCTAAATATTCTAGACACTTGATACGGCCATATATCTCTGCTATACGCCTGGGCGTGTGGGCGTGCTTACCTATCTAAATATTCTAGACACTTGATACGGCCATAGATCTCTGCTATACGCCTGGGCGTGTGGCCGTGCTTACCTATCTAAATATTCTAGAAACCTGATACGGCCATAGATCTCTGCTATACGCCTGGGCGTGTGGTCGTGCTTACCTATCTAAATATTCAAGGCACTTGATACGGTCATAGATCTCTGCTATACGCCTGGGCGTGTGGTCGTGCTTACCTATCTAAATATTCAAGGCACTTGATACGGCCATAGATCTCTGCTATACGCCTGGATGTGTCCCCAAAGTTGTCTTCCTCGATTACTGACACGCCCCCTTGCACCAGGGCCCGTAGCACATTAATACTCCCTCGTTCAGCCGCGCAGTGTGCAGGAGTCCATCCACCAATCATACGCATCTCTCCATCAGCACAATGCGCAAGGAGTTTCTTCACACATTTTGTTCTCCCTGTCAATAAATAGAAATCACTAAACTGTCGGCACTCTCGAAAATTCCATCGATCGTTTGTCAGTTGTTTCGATCGATCGAAATGGTCAGGTGACATTTAAATTTTGTATCAAACAATGGAAAAGCGTGTCATGTGATCATTTCGATCGATCAAAACGACAGACGAGCGATCTTAAACTGGCAAACGCTCGATCGAATTTTCGAGGTGCCGACAGAGTGCGTGACGCGGGTTAGCTATGTAGGTATTTCCGCGGGCTCCTGGGGACCAAAATAAAGATGGCGGCCTACACGAGCAACGTTTCTCTCCAAAATCTGCAAGTTTTGACGAACCTTTTGACAATTTAGGGTAAGAAATAAGCTAGGAAAACTTCTGGAATTCCAAATATGGTAAATAGAAACTTCCATAATATATAGATTAAGTCGATCGTATACCTGAGTTCTACTTTGTATTCTTCCTGCGATACCTATGGTGCTCCGCTCTGCGGCCTTCTGCCGCTAAGGAGCTCCGCTATAAGGAAATTTTAGAAAACGACACATTTCAACGAGAACTTTCTTGATATGGTGATTTCGGAAGTAATGGGTGTTTTTTCCACGTAACACCGTCCAGCCTCGCTTTGATGTATTTACTCATACATATCTTCGCAAAAAAAAAGATACGGGACATAGCGAGTCCACAGATTTTTTACCATTTTATTACGTCATTCGGTGGTGTAAAGAGGACATAGCACGGAAAACCAGAGGACATTTGTTAAATGAGACGAGAGCCAATCAGAATTTGAGAAGAATTCGCTGAGGAAACGCGCGCGTTGCTGCTTAATTCCTGTTCTTATACAGTGAACTCACTATCGCAAACCTGATTGGTCGACAGCAAACGTTCAAACATCTGATTGGACGACAGAAAACATTCAAACTTCTGATTGGTCGAGAACAAACAATCAAATCTTCAGTTCATGGAGCTGGACTTGCTAAATATGCAATGTCACATCGAAAATGTCGTTCCCAAGCCTTTCGTCCGTGTCTGCATTTTGAATTTGAACAAAGCCATTTGGAATAAGTAATTTTGGTATCGTATGAGTATTTCTTCTTTTAAAAACTGTATAATACAACATATATTGAACTTTCGGTTTTCGCATGGCCTCGGCAGATAACAAAGGCCTCGGTTTTGCTAACTCATGATGCCATGCTCAACCTCATCCAATAATTGCTTAATTATAGCGATTAGATATAAATCAACATTAGCATGAGAAAGGCCTTGTGGAGTAATAATCCCTGCTTCATACAAACCCGCGCCTGCAGCAACATGTAAAGCGGTTCTCCTGCCATAGTCCCAGTCCTCGCTATCTGGATCGATATCCCCGGCCAATAGCAAGTGGTCTAGTGCGTCAGCATCTCCTTTTGCTGCTGCCTCGTGAAGTTCTGTCATTTCTACAGATAATCAGGAAGATATTGTAGCTAAACAACTAGCTAGCTAACATGATTTAGATATTTCAGAATACACGATTTGTTATGTACTAAAGACTAAGTCACAGATCACGCAAAACGTCAACCCCATCACGATGAAAGTTCTAGAAGATAAAACTCTCTTTTCTCCTTCCAAATGACAAATTGTTTCTTTAGTTACTTCTCGAATGGTGTTTTTAATGTTACTATTAGCAACAGCGCGCTTTGGCCGAGTAAATAGTCCGGTCTAATCATGAGCGGTTCCTATTTATTCTATTTAAGGAATTGCAAATCCTTAAGTTTTATGATATTTATCTATTTCATATTGCAAATTTATGTTTCTTTATAAGAAACGTCTTCTCCCTAGAGCTTTTAAAGATATGTTTTCACTGTCAAACGAAATTCATTCCTATAACACTAGGAATGCCGGTGCTTTTCACATTTCCCCATTCCGAACAAATATTAGAAAGTTTGCTATTCGGTTTCAAGGTCCTATTTCTTTAATTCACTTAAGAAAGAAATTCAAAACTCAAATTCTATTTCTCTTTTTAAATCAAGACTGAAAACATTTCTTCTTAGCTAATTTATTTACTACTCATTCTGCTGCGCTTTTTTTTTTTCGCTTCGCTATTGTGCTGTCTGTGTCGTCTGTCTGTGTTGCTTGTTTTTGCTCGGAGTGAGCGCAGCGAACGGAGAGCAAGTCTAATTTGGTCAGAGCGGATTTATTTTCTCTGATTAGACGACGATTTTCGTGTTTGGATCACTGTCGGGTCGTTTTTGGTGCATTTCGTGTGCTCGGGTCATTTTCGGTGAATCGTCGTGTTTTTACGAACGACATCGGCATTTGTTCTTGCTTCAGCGGAAATATGGCATCGCACATGCGCGAGATTATAATAGGGAAGAACTTTTTGGTGTTTGGATCACACTCGGGACCATTCGGGGCATTTCCGGTTATTACGAACAACGTTCGAGTGACAATTATACGGCGTCACTAATTTTGTTGAGACAAGATCGCACTGCAACCGACAATTATCCTAAATGCCAATCTGGTGTTTACAACTTGTGCAAGATTGAATCAATGACTACAATGTTCTCGAGAAATGTGTTAGCACTGCTTTGCTTTCTTCTTCTTCTTTTCGTGCGCTAAAGTTATTGTTCGTGATTAGCTAAAATCGATTGATTAATCAAAGGAAAGACTTTTGATCCGTAATAATTGTATGTTGGGAAGCCGCCATATGCCTCTTTGCAAAGAATATTTCAGATAAAGCAGTACGAGGTCTGTACTGCTTGGGATTCATTGCGAAATGGCGGAGAGAATATGAGCTACAACGGACCTACAGCCTTCTCTTAAATAATATGTTTGACCTGTGGGTCTCGCTCATCAAATTTGACAACTGCGAATGATGTCTATCAGTTAGCTGTCAGAGTACAAATAGTACAGCAGATTGGTGCAAAATTGTGCAAATTGATGTTACAAGCATGAAATTCGGCAGAGGGGTAGAGCTTGATGTCCTGAGTAATTTCTATATAAAAACCACGCCCAAAAGTAAATACTTCCAGATAACATAAAGATGGGTTGATTTATCTTTATTAAAAAAATAAGAACGTCTTAATTTTACACAAAAGCCTTAATATGCTACTATATTGACAAATAGATGTCCTGCATTACTATACATATTGAGTCACGCCCTATCTTGCTAACTTACAGCCTTTATAGATGTACACTTCGCTATTTGGCAAAATCTATTTCTGGAGCTTCCCTTTTCTCCAAATTACAAGTATTGATAAGATTTTGTATGCTGAGTTATTCTTAAGTTGAACCACACCCTGTATCAGGTACTTCCAGTTGTGAAAGTTATGAAATAAAAAGCCATTCAAAGCAAATGCACTTTTCAAAAATATTTGAAATTTGACTGATCTGCCACGATTACCTTGGCCTATGTATCAACAAAAATTCCATGTTTTGTAATGTGCTGTCTGAAAAGTCTAAACATTATGAAGTCTTAAACAAACAATGAATATTAATTTGGTATTACTGTCGTTCGTAACCTTTTCTGCTCTGCACATGGCAGTGCATTGAAAGCGTGCACATTTGACACATTTACAGCGCCCACGACATTTACAGCGCCCGCGACATTTACAGCGCCCGCGACATTTACAGCGCCCGCGACATTTACAGCTCCCACGACATTTACAGCACCCACGACAACCGCATTGCACGAGTAGCTGGCACGCTGTAGAGATCTCGGGGAGTACGGTCCAGATTGGTTCACAGCGTTTGTTACATGATGGCTTTTTTACCATCCCAACTCTGATGGCGATGGGAGACTTGGTCTGGAGGTCAGTGCTTGCCCCATAGGTATCACATCCATCTTTGGTCTTCTGGAAAACATGTCCGTCCTTGCAACTCAAAGGCTTACTCCTTCCATACGATGTTTGGGACTGGGTCAGGGCCAGAGGATTTGTTAAAGTTTGATGCTACAGAGCTGCGAGCCCTACCAGGGTTACTAGGAGCTCTTGGGGGACTGAGTGAGTGGAACCCACGAAGCTTGATGACTGGTCATACAAGAACACATTGAAGTGAGCTCTCACATAATTCCTGGATGGAAGGAATATTATCGTCAACTATCTGTTTCCACCAATCACATGAATCAGTGCTGCCACTCAAGGACTTGACCAACGGGTAACGTCGACGGGTAGCTGACAATTGCGAGTGTATTTAGCTTTAGATGATTTGCATTAATGCACTTTATGATTCCTTAATTAGGTCTTTATACTGGTACGAGTTTTTCCCATGCTCAGAGAGAGCAGTTTGTCTTTGAACGATCAGAGAGGTCAGTCTAGGAATATGGCTCTCGGGCTTCTGCTCGTCTTCTTATTCCTTGACCTCGGTTTATCTGTACGTTGCGCCTACCTTCAGACTGCTGTTGCCACGTCCCAGGCAACATCTATCTTCTTCATGTTGTTTTGTTAGTAATGGCGCTTATAAAAAGAATAAACAAATGATATGCTTAGTGCTATCCCTTTTAAGGTCTTACAGTTCTCTTCTTTAAGCATATTAACCACGGCGGTTCCGTCAATCACGACTGCATCGACTTCAGGGGGCTCACTCTGAACAGTAGGGGCAACCATCTCCAGGCATCCTGTGAGCTCCGACTTGCTGCAGGTACACAGGTACAGGTGCTGCAGGTCACCAAAGTCGGATAGGGATGGTGAAACTAGATATTGAAGCACTCGTTACACGGAACGTTTGGCTTTGCTTTCAAAACTGAAGCAAGTAACTATGTGAAATGATTTTTTCGAGAAACGGAGTTTAGTGGCTTGTACATCTCAGTTAACCCCTCGCCTCCCTTCGCCTGATAGCAGACAAAAAATGCTTCAAAAGCAACAACTGACCAAAAGGACATTGAATTGCTACAAAGCAGAAAACAACGCTTTTACGAGAAGTTATATTAAAGAACATTATTTTCCTATAGAAAAGTGTACTTGCGAGTAGTGGTAGAATTGAAGCAAAAAAATTTTAATTGAAATCTCTTTCTTAGCTCAAAGCCAAAAAGACGTTTTGAACGTGCCAAGAGCAGCCATTTTGGGCGTGGTTAGCTGTGAAGGTGCTAGTTAAGTTGTCTGTAATAGGTTGCAAAAACGATTTCAATAATAACTATAATGTTTAATTTATTTTTGTAAACAGTTACATTCGTCACTGTAATACCTGTAAGTTCCGTAATTGGGCGTGGTTTGTCTGCCTAAAGTTGAAGGGCATGTAATCTCAACATTATGTGAAGTTTGGGAGAGTTTGGATGACGTTTAGTCGGGTTAAAGTTTTTATATAAGATAATTAATTCCACCTCTGTAAAACGTAAAGTACGCACGTTTGGGCGTGGTTTTTGCATCAAGACTACTTAGGGTATGAAGCTCTGTCATTGTGCCAAATTTCGTGCTTGTAACATTAATTTGCACAATTCGACCTAAATTCTGCACCAATCTGCTGTACTAAAAGGATTGTTTCAGCTTTTATTTAACAAAATTTGGGGGTAAATATACGAAATTTTTATCGGTTGGAACGCCAAAATATTTGACACAATGTTAATGGTAATGGCATTCACGGCTCCCGGTGACAAATATTTTTGCAAAACAAATACTAAAGTACCAAATTTGCGCAGTGCAAACGGGGCAATTGTTCTATAGATGATTTTCTTTCTTCAAATCGTTGCACTTAAAATCCGAGCATTCCCCTATCTGTAGATATTTCTAGTTATTATAATTGATCCATCGTAACATAATGCAGTCCCTAGTAAGTTTATGTAATATTATCTATGATTAGGGGGGAGCTCATGTTTATAAGCCCTATGGTTTCTTGTGAGCTTCCTCGCCAGTTTCTTTTGTATAAATTTAAATTTATGGAAATGTATACTCCTGGCAAAAAAAAAATGAATAAACTGAAAATGAATAAACTACGTCGGTTACACGTAGGCAATCAGTCAATCTCGAGGTACCGTAGAGCATTTATCGAAAAAATGTCGGTACAGTCTGAAACTGGGGTAAGAGTAAAAATAGGCGTGGCCCGATTGTCACGTGATACAAGCTCCGATCTCCCCAACTTTTGTACTAACATATATCTCAGTCTATTGGTAGTATGTGTGTTATATTGGCTGCGCGATAGAATTCAACCTGTTTTTATATGAGAGGTTCAAAATTGGTTGGCACATTAGCATTAGAATGGCAATGTTGATAAACAGTAAATAGCGCTATATGCTTGTGCGCCACCTTCTTCCTTGTGGGACAGGATTTATGGAAACAATCTTGACCTTTTCACTTCTGCGTTAGTGACACCATCTTAAGTTTCGTGATTGAAGACGGTATAACTAAGGCTTTTAAATAAATTAATGCAAATCTTTCAACATATTCGAGGGCACACAACGAGCACCAAAGTGCCCATCCGTTCCTGATTAATTAGCCATGGGCCACCAAAGTGACCGTCCGTCCGTGATTAATTAGCCATGGGCCACGAAAGTGCCCGTCCGTCCCTGATTAATTAGCCATGGGCCACCAAAGTGACCGTCCGTCCCTGATTAATTAGCCATGGGCCACCAAAGTGCCCGTCCGTCCCTGATTAATTAGCCATGGGCCACCAAAGTGCCCGTCCGTCCTTCATTAATTAGCCATGGGTCACCAAAGTGCCCTTCCGTCCCTAATTAATTAGCCATGGGCCACCAAAGTGCCCGTCCGTCCGTGATTAATTAGCCATGGGCCACCAAAGTGCCCGTCCGTCCGTGATTAATAGCCATGGGTCACCAAAGTGCCCGTCCGTCCCTAATTAATTAGCCATGGGCCACCAAAGTGCCCGTCCGTCCCTGATTAATTAGCCATGGGCCACCAAAGTGCCCGTCCGTCCGTGATTAATTAGCCATGGGTCACCAAAGTGCCCGTCCGTCCGTGATTAATTAGCCATGGGCCACCAAAGTGCCCGTCCGTCCGTGATTAATTAGCCATGGGCCACCAAAGTGCCCGTCCGTCCCTGATTAATTAGCCATGGGTCACCAAAGTGCCCGTCCGTCCCTGATTAATTAGCCATGGGTCACCAAAGTGCCCGTCCGTCCCTGATTAATTAGCCATGGGCCACCAAAGTGCCCGTCCGTCCCTGATTAATTAGCCATGGGTCACCAAAGTGCCCGTCCGTCCCTGATTAATTAGCCATGGGCCACCAAAGTGCCCGTCCGTCCCTGATTAATTAGCCATGGTCACCAAAGTGCCCGTCCGTCCCTGATTAATTAGCCATGGGTCACCAAAGTGCCAGTCCGTCCCTGATTAATTAGCCATGGGCCACCAAAGTGCCCGTCCGTCCCTGATTAATTAGCCATGGGTCACCAAAGTGCCCGTCCGTCCGTAATTAATTAGCCATGGGCCACCAAAGAGACCGTCCGTCCGTGATTAATTAGCCATGGGCCACCAAAGAGACCGTCCCTCCGTGATTAATTAGCCATTGGTCACCAAAGTGCCGTCCGTCCCTGATTAATTAGTCATGGGTCACCAAAGTACCCGTCCGTCCGTGATTAATTAGCCATGGGCCACCAAAGTGCCCGTCCGTCCCTAATTAATTAGCCATGGGCCACCAAAGAGACCGTCCATCCGTGATTAATTAGCCATTGGTCACCAAAGTGCCCGTCCGTCCCTGATTAATTAGTCATGGGTCACCAAAGTACCCGTCCGTCCGTAATTAATTAGCCATGGGTCACCAAAGTGCCCGTCCGTCCCTGATTAATTAGTCATAGGTCACCAAAGTACCCGTCCGTCCGTAATTAATTAGCCATGGGTCACCAAAGTGCCCGTCCGTCCCCAATTAATTAGCCATGGGTCACCAAAGTGCCCGTCCGTCCCTGATTAATTAGCCATGGGCCACCAAAGTACCCGTCCGTCCCTCATTAATAAGCCATTGGTCACCAAAGTGCTACCCTGGTTCCAGAGTCTCGAGGGTGCATGGGCCACCAAAATGCCCGTCCGTCCCTAATTAATTAGCCATGGGTCACCAAAGTGCCCGTCCGTCCGTGATTAATTAGCCATGGGCCACGAAAGTGCCCGTCCGTCCGCGTGATTAATTAGCCATGGGCCACCTTAAGTTACGAACAGAATCCTCGCTTCATACACCCTGATCGAGAAACGCACGAGGCCCTGATCATTGACGTGGCACTCCCTAGTAGTCACGCAATATTATGCTAATGACTCAGCATAGCAAATGGCACTTCATTAGCGTAATGCATGTATTACCGCCGACCAGGTAGCGCAGTGGTAGAGGAGTCACGCAATATTATGCTAATGACTCAGCATAGCTAATGGAACTTCATTAGCGTAATGCATGTATATGAGGGACAAGGTATCTAAGCTTTGAGATTAATCCAATGTTCCTACTGATTTTCAATGCCACATTCAACATGATTTTTCCAGGAAAGATGACTATCAATGATCACTCCTAAGTATTTACATGCTCTTTGCGGTCAAGGCTAACGGATTTGTGTAGAGAATGATGATAAATCTTTACATCGATGTTATAATTAATGCGCTTTTGGTAAGGGTGAAAAAGTACAAAGTTCGTTTTCTTGATATTTATAGACAGCTTATTGACAGTTAACCATTCAACGACTTTTAATAATTCGGCATTAACTACAGATTCAAGAGTCTTAAGATTTTTATGTGCATAGAGAAGATTTGTATCATCAGCAAATAAATAAAAATTAAACTTACTGGAAGCATTATACATATCATTAACATAAATAAGAAACAACAGGGGGCCAAGCACGCGCTTTTATTATATATTTTGCTGACCTAAAACTCACATGTACTCTAATGTATACCATACCTGTCAACCCAACTTCGTCAAAAATCTTGAGATTCTCCCTCATGTGGCAAGTAAATAGAGAAAATGTATGAAAAATTCTGAGAGTGACAATGCGGGTGATATACAGTAAATGTATGAAAATTTTCGCAAAAATTATGCGGTTGACAGGCTTCGAAATCTTGTGACACCCGCCTAATGCGGGTGAGTTGACAGCTATGGTATACAGTGGCGGTGAAATAAATGAATTGAATTGGGATTGGGGGAAGGGACTACTGGAAATGAGCCGGGGAAATGGTTTAGGGTTTAGTGTGGCCCCCTTCCATGTCCGTATTTTTAAGGTTGCCCCCCAAATCCAATGTATTTTTTCTGATGATCCCTCCCCCCCCCCCCCCCCCCCTCTTAGTTCATGTGACTTGAGTGTATATACTGTAAACATGACACTGTAAAGTAGTTGTTGTACGGTGTATTTTAGTACCTACCAGCATGCTATCAAAATACAAACATTTCGTTCCCTCCCTGTTATGTGCTTGTATTTTTTGGTGACCCGCCCTTTTTAAAGAGGCGCCATTTTTTTGGGTGGACCCCCTTTGATGCTTTTTTTTTCCACCAGCCCCCTTTCACTGATTAAAAATGAACGGTCCCTTATTTTGTGTTGTTGTAATTCATTAAACGACTGACTTTGTATGGGGATTGATCTGGCTTAACAAGTAAACTAGTTCAACACAGTCAGAGAAAAACAACAATAATAAGACTATCGTGACTGCAGTGTTGTTGTAAAAGCTGCGTGTGTTAAAAGTATCAAAACTTGTACTCTCCTTTGTATTCGCAAATCCATGGGCGAAAAGCTAGCGCCCCGGGGGGGGGGGGGGGGGGGGGGAAGGGAGGGAGGGGGGTCTCCCATATTTTGGGGGCGGGGTTGCTCGTCGGGAACTTTCGTTTTCACCCCTAAAAGGTACCAAACATGGCGTCGCTTAGTTGATTTTCCCTCGTAATTTTCTCGCGTTTTTTTACGAGGGAACTATACGTCTGAAATTCAGGCTACCAACAAGTTACTAAAGTGCGATTTGCTTGATTTGCTAGAACGGACCTCTAACAGGTACCTATCTGGAAAAAAATACACGTTTTCGAATTTTACCCCCTACAAGGTACCAGAGGCCTGATTTTAAACCCTAAAAGGTACGACGAGCACCCCCGCCCCCGGGGGGCTAGCGGCTACACTAGCATGCTTAAAACACACAGGAATCCCTATGATAGTGTTGTCGATGGTTTCCAGTCCTTTTCGGTCATTTTGTCGGCCATTTTGTTTGGGAGACGCGCTGTTTCTAATGGCAAGTCTGTCTTCTACTTCCTTGAAGTAAGCTATATTCTTCTTTAAATCACTTTGCAATTGATGCTCTTCGCTACTGTTGTTTTATTCTATGTTTCATTGCCTGTTTGAATATTCTACTTAACAATAAAAAGTTTTGTCCCCAACGACAACGTCCAAACGGTCAAACGGCAACCTACTAAGATTTCGGCGCTGTGGTGTAGCTCTTCGGAGATGTAGTGGAAAAAAGGTGTAAAATAACAGCTCTCTGTTGCAGGCCTCTGTGGAAAAACAGCCTTTCAAAGTCACAATTGAAGTGCGGCTTTGAAGTTGCTGTACTGTAGGTAGGTAGTAATTATATAAAACTCGGGGGGGGGGGGGGGGGGTGAACTTCCCTGCGAGCAGAGGCTACTCTTTATCTAGTAGTCCGGTAGAAAAGTTTGGTTTTGTCGCTTGGACCTTGCAACTCCGGTATAATATAGTAGATTTTGTTTCTCTAACATATTCTCTAAGTATCCTAGAAACTGTCAAAGATACCCTCAGTCCTGGGCAATTGGCACTATTTGCTAATGGAAAAATAAAAATCTAGTTTAGTCATCTATTGTGGTTCTGTGTACTTAACAATTCAAGACTGCACTAAAGTGATACACTAGAGCACTAGATGCTTCAATGTTTTCTGATGACAAGGTTTTGGATGTCTTCAGATACATGATTTGTACTTAGTCAATGGCATTTTGATTCAATATTATGCGATTCTCAAGCAATTTTTGGAGAACTGTGCCCGAAAAAATGCATATTGGCAAGCGTGCATGCTCAACAGTTGGATATAATGGATATTGGCAAGCGCACATGCTCAATTTTGCTAGCAAGCGCACGTGCAATGAAAACTATTTCGAGCCTCCTTAAATAAGAATAGAATCCAAGATGGTGGACAAGTGCTTTTATTCAAGGACGCACTAGAGAGACCCTCGGTGAACTAGGATGTATAGGCAAACTGTTGCCAGGGCAATAAAATCTACTATTATACCTTGATGCAAGCATAGCACTCCATTCTACCTAGTAGAAACCCACTTGTAGTCTAATTGTTAAAAAGTCCCTGAATTTACTTTTACCTTTTAGAGGCCTGTGATGGCTTGGACCAAGTTTTATGGAGAAGGGGAATCAACCATGCAACGTCAGACCCACAATTCCAGTTGAGTGAGTGAGTGTTTTCGTTTTTACAATAGCAGCCTCTGCACACAAATGTCATTTCATCTCTTTTGCGCATGTGTGAGAAAATGCCTTGGAGGAACTAGTAAATCATGTTTGTCAATAATTCATGTAACTATTTTACTCAATTTGAAGAGTCAGAGATTGTACCTCTGGAATGTGTCTAAAGTCTACCCAGGAGAATTTGCTGGAATTTGTTTTATTTTCTACCAAAATTGGAGCATGTCATGTTGTTGAACGAGCTGTTTTTGTAGGAAAAACATGTCACTGACACCATTTGTGTAAAACCAGTCAAGTACGCCCACGATACAGACAAAGTTATGACATTTGTGTGCAGAGACACACGAAAAAAAAGAACCTGTCATGAATCATGCATGTTTGCAAGTCACATTTTGTTGTTTGGTCATTACATTTATGTAAAACCAGTCAAGTACGCCCACGATACAGAAAAAGTTATGACATTTGTGTGCAGAGACACATGAAAAAAAGAAGTCATGAATCATGCATGTTTCCAAGTCATATTTTGTTGTTTGGTCATTACTTTTGTCTGAGTGATTCTGGGCCTGTTTTACATCTCTCTACCCTGCGAGCAGTGGTTTCTTTTATGATTAGGACCCAACTGGACTTTGATAAAATGGCCAATTTCAGGCCCTGCTAATAGCCAAGCTAATCAACACTTCCTACAATGAATATCATTTTCATTTTAAATAAACATTGTCAGACCCCAGGTGGAGGGGACTCCCATTTTTTTGGTCAGGGATGATTGTTGTATCTTTTAGGGGTTAAAATCCCAGGTTTTGGTCTCTTTTAGGGGTAACCTTGATCTGCAATAAAATTTAAGAAAGACTGGTATCATCTAGGGCTCTAACACAGTGCAACAATAACATTTAAGGGAGCTTGATCATTTAGGGCCTCTAACAAAAAAGTGGGAAACCTTCAAGAGAGAGAGAGTTCTTGTTGACAAGACAATACATTAAACAATATCCAAGGCAGCATCTCAATCAAAGATGGAAATTTTTTGATGGATATCTCTTAGGGTGAAAATTATTTGAGCCACACCTTTTTTGTTTTTAGGAGTGGAATTGAAATTCCTGAGGATCATCCCCAACCATCCCCCCCTCCCCTCCCCCCTGGGTGTCAGCCCACAAAAAGTGGACCTCAAAATTTAGTAAAACAAATTTCACCAACATTGTACTAATGATAAACCATGATTGAATATGACACAATACCATGTTTTGGTGTCTAATTTCTTTTTTATTAAATTATCTTTTTTCCATTTGGTGATGATATTTATAATGATAATGAAAGAACAGATAATTGGTAAAAAGAAAATTCATAGCTGATGTAACGCTAATCTGTCATGATTGTGCCATGTGTCCGATGAGTGTGGCAATGTTATGATTGGTTTGTTGTGTTTATCTAATATGCCATATGTGTCCGATGAGTGTGGCAATGTTATGATTGGTTTGTTGTGTTTATCTAATATGGTAAAAACTTTCAAAATAACACCATTCGTTTGTTGTTCTATGACTTCGTATCACACAAATCAGTTTTAGACCAAAGGATGGCACAAAATTCCTAACACCAAGAGATTTCAATGGATTGAGTTCACTATTTTTGCTGTTACCTCATTGGTACAGAGTTTTATGGGCTACAAAACTATTTGTCATGCCCATTGAACAACAGGGTCTTTACTTGTTTATCATCAGTCCAGTGTTGGTGAAAGGCTGTGAAACTGCAATCCAATTACAAAACGCAGCAAAGTTGACTGGAGTCTGATTTAGATTGATTCTTTGGAAGAAGTGTTGCCTAGAATGGGACTATGACTTCATTTTGATCAATCAATTCTCCAGCAAGACAGAATCACCCAAGGAAAAGCAAACCAAACAAACAAAGAAATGGGCCTTATCATGTTATCAAACTTGTACATTTTGAATTTTTATTTCAGCCTGTATACAGACATCAAGAGTTCCAGACTTGCGGTGCGCAAACAATGTATCATTAGTCCCTTCAGGCCTTAGCTCACTTTCTTTGAGAGGGGTTGTTGTCCTTGGTTTTTCCTAAAAAAAAAACTGTTTATGCCATATTTATAGGATTTTGCTGTTTCCTGCCTGTTTTGTGGCCAAAAATCTGGCCCCAAAGATGCTTTGTTGCCCTCCATTTTCGGAAAAAACCTTGTATAAACCGAATTTATAGCATGATTTGGTGGTGCTTCCTACCTATTTGTGACCAAAAATCTGTTTTTCTAGCCCCCCTCTTACGGGCCTGCCCTTGTTATCAAAAACAGCTTTGGGCTCACTTTTTTCTTTGTTCAACACTAATGATGCATTGGTAGTGCACCACAAGTCTGGAACTCTTGATGTCTGTCCAAGGGCATATGTCGAATTAGGGTTGCATTGATTACACGTTTTTCAAAAGATACTGAATCATTACACTTTCAAAAAACAAATTATCTAATTGTTTAAATGTATTGAACTTTAATTCGACATTATGCCCTAGGCCTTAGCCACTTGCTGATCCTGTTCCCAAGTCACTATGCACTCAAAACAGGTTCATCTATAGCACCCTGAACCATTATATTATATTCATTAGCAAACAGACACTTTTCTTTCAACAAGCAAGGCTGCATATGGGGACAACATTCCTTGCTATATTTGCCATGTCAAACAAAAAGGGTCCATTTTGCCTACTACACAAGAAAAAAAGTGGGATTGGATGTAACTGAGAAGCCCTACAGACCCATATCATGTTAACATGGCTTAATGATATCTTATTTTAATAGTGTTATCACAGGAAGTGAAGCCCAGTATTCAATTCAGCACATCCCTATTAGAAAAGTTTTGGAAAAATTACTCGAACACAGGCTTGAGATATGAATTTTCAAAACTTAGCTTAACTGGCCTAATTTTTTACAAAGAAATGTATGGGCAAAAACATCAAAACAAGGCTGGTATTACATCAATGCACTTCTACCCTACATTTTATTTTAAAAACTCATCAATAGGCAATATTCATATTCAAATGGCCAGACTGGGATGAATGCTCAAGTAAGGCTCAAGTAAGGCTCATGCAGGGGATTCTTTTGTTTCGCCTTTTCCAAGTGCACTGAGCTGGAAATAGTGAAATAAAAGAACTACCCACATGAGCCTCACTTGAGTGTTCGTCCCAGTCTGACCGTTTGAATACAAATAATATCGCCTATTGTCGGTCAATATTCAACCTTCACCAAACTTTGCATTGTTTTTAGTATGGATGTGCTGAATTGAATACTGGACTTTGTTTCCTGATAAATAAGATATCATTAAGCCACATCAACGTGATATGGGTCTTTAGGGCTTTTCAGTTACATCAAGTTCCTTTTTTTTTCTTGTGTAGTAGGCCAAACGTTCACAGGCAAAATGGACCCCTTTTGTTTGATATGGCAAATATGGCAAGGAATGTTGCCCCCATATGCAGCCTTGCTTGTTGAAAGAAAAAAGGGTGTCTGTTTGCTAATGAATATAATTTAATGGTGTAGGGTGCTATAACGAACCTGTTTTGAGTGCATTGTGTCTTGGGAACATGATCTGCAAGTGGCAAGGTATTTATGTAGTGACTGTTAAATGTATTCCAACTTGAAAAAGTCCATACTTGGAGATAAAAGAATATATTTCTGTATGGTACTTTATTCCAACTTTAGAATACCTGTAAGTACCTTTTTGGAAAATAAAAAAAGGCCCACAGTGTCTCCTTCAGCACCAGTCTCTGATACCCCATGTTGGTGTCAAGGCCAGGAAGTGTCCAGGTCATTGCACTCCATGTAGCCTCCCCATGCTGCCTCTGATCACCTGTCACTCAGCACTTGTCCAGTTCTCAATATGCTACAAACCTTGAGGCTTAAGTTCCAGCTTCTTCCTTCACACTCCATTCCATGTTTTACTCTATGAGTAACTCATGAAATGAAGTGCGAAGAAAGAAGCTGGAATTCAGGCAATGAGTTAAGGATTTTTTAAGGATTTTTCACAGAAATTCCAAATAATCAAAAGTATTGACATCCGTGCCATCGTTCTATAATGCATTTCTCATGTTGTTGTTCAACAACACAGTGTGCAATACATTATAAAACAGCGGCATGGGCCTTAACTGAAGCCTGCTTCACATCATTCAACCCAACCATGAGTCTGCAGCCCCTTGAGGTTCTGAAACTGTGTTGATAGGTACAAACATATGCAGTATACTTCTCTCTATCCCTTGGGTGATGCTATAGGTGGGGGCCGAGTGAAGGGGATCTCCAAATGGGCAGTCACAAAAAATATTCGCACCCCCCTGTTGAGGACCTCTGGATTTCCGGGGTGTGGTCAAAATGGAGCTCAGAATTCCAGGGAGGGTGGTCAAAGTAGAGCTCGGAATTCCAGGGTGGGCACCCTTAAAATACGAAATTCCAGGGTGGGTAAGCGCAATTTCCAGGGTGGTCATGAGAAAATCACTGGAATTCCAGGGTGGGTGGTTCAAATTAAAAAAATCCAGGGTGGGTAGCTGTGACTCGGGTCCTCAACAGGGGGGGTGCGGATTTTTTTGTGACTGCCCAATGAGCAAATGCCCTTTGCTTGTAGAAAATTGTTTCTCCATTTTTACCTTTCCGTTCAGAAACCCTAACTTTACCATATCAACCCCCTGAAACTTTACAAAAAACTCTTCATACCTCCAGGGCACTTGTAGTTTTTTTTTCTTCTAATAAACCCAAGGAGAGGGGAGGGGTATGCCAGATACTAAATTAAGTCACACATCCCAGGCCCTCTTGCCCATTAAACGCACCTTTTGACATTTTTATAAAATGCAAGAGGTGACCTAACCTGTTCAACAGATCAGGCTTGGGTGGCTAAACTAGGAAATGGTTTCGCACCTACAAATCCTTTGCCAAACATTGAATTTTTCCCCTCACATATTATTGTGAAGCAGGATTATTTAAAAACATACTGTTAGATTATGTTTAAAAATACTGCTAAACCAACATCTCTAAAATATTTATGGATGTTTGCTTAATCAGTCTTTGCGTTTCAGTACATGTGTTGTCTCCTAATCCTCATCATTTTATTATTTCATAATATAATTAATTTATAATTTATAATACAAGTGAAAAAATCAGGTCAGTTTTACAATAATAAATACATTAATTTCATGAAAAGATTTAAAAATTAATACTATTGTCATTTTCTATCTTGCCTGTGACAATGCCGAAAATGTTTCTGTCCAAGCTTTGATGCAAAATGGCAATATGAGTTTTATCTTAACAACAATCTGTAGAGTTTGAAATTATCTCAATTACAGGGATGCCAACCTCAGGACCTAAAAATCTGGAGACTGCCTTGAAATGGCTAAATTTCCTAAAATTCTCCCAGGAGAAATACAGTAAATGTATGGTAGTCGTCTTGTTTTTTCCCTGGAGACGAAGCGAAAAATTTTAAGACTCCTGTCAAAACCGGGAGAGTTGACGGTCCCTGGAATTCAGTTCCATCCATCAAACCGTAACACCCAGCAGAGCTTCTTGCAAATATCTTACAGGCTTAGCACATTTATTTTTTTTCTTTTCTCATGAGTGAAGGTTTTTCTTGTCCTTATTTCTCTCGTTTCAAATTTTTTGGGGGAAAAGCAGAGAAAAGGAAAAAATTATCTGAAATCACAAACTCCAAACTTTTAAAGAAACTTTGTGGGTGTTCAGACGGTTCAAACAATGAACAGGACTAGTAATGAAAACTTTACATTGTTTAATGCATTAGCATTGCATTATTTCAGAAAATATAGTTATTAATTTTTATTCAATATACTTTGAAACAATGATAATAAGATCACATAGGCATTTACATTTATTTGTGTCTCTACAATTTATGAAAAATTGACATTTGTAAAAATTGTTTAAGTACTAAATATTTTTGTCCACTGGAAACTGAGAAGCTATAAAAATTAAAGGTTCAGACCCTGAATGGTTTCGAATGGTTTACACAAAAATATCAGATTTTTAAAGTAAAATTTAAAGTGAGATTCTGATAACCTGGTTTTGCATGATTATTACTTTGATTAAAAGTCACTTATTTAGCCAAAATAACACAATCTCGCTCTCGTGGTTTCGGAAATCAGTCGGTTTTCTTCTGGATCAGTACCTAAATTATTGTATCCTCATAATGATAATAATTATTTAATAAATTAATATTAATAATTTTCTTGAGGAGGGCAATCATTTTGCTACTGCATGATTTTAATTATATTGCCATCGATTTAGGCCACATCAAGCAAAAAAGACAACATTAAGGGTGAATTTCTTTGCCAAAATCAGGATTCCTATTTTTGTAGAACAAAAGAAACACTGAATCCCAAATTTGTTTACCATGGTAACAGTCACTGGATGACTCTCTCACATGTGAAAGGTGCGAAAGGTGAAAGGTGATGATAGCTAACCACTGATCCAAAGTACTCTTTTAGACTGGATTTTCCCAAATAAACAGACCCTAATACGTACATTTGAATTATTTTGTTTCTTATCCATAGGTTTTGTTGCTTTTCCTATTTTAGAGTACTACTAGGAGGGGGAAAAAGGCCAAAAAAGAAACTGCAAAAATGTTGAAGGATATAATTATTTTGTCCAGGCGCTTTTTGTGTGATGTGGCCTATTTGATTATTATGCACACTCTTTAATATGATACAATGTACTAGCATTTTTATATTGTCTGCTAAATTAATTCTAACCATTATGATTTTATTAGTGTAGTATTAATTAATTTTGTCTTTATAATGTTCATTTATAATATATATATATATATTATACTTGATGAGATTATGGCGGGTAACTAAAGTTTATTATTATTATTGTCCCTTCTTATATGCTTCTTTGAAATTGCAAGGTTATAACTGTAAAATGTTTCCGAAATCCAAATCTTTTTGTTTGGAAATTTTCCTCACCCAAAGCCAGTCTGGAATTCTGGGGTTAGATTAACGAATAATGAAGGCAACGCCCCACCCAACCTCCATGACATGCCACCTGATTTAGTATCGCTACCAGGCATATTATGACCTAAAGCTAATAAAAAAAAATGCTAAATTGTGCCTAATTGGGTAGGGCCTAGTGTGAAATACTGCATATGTTGGTACCTACCAGAACAGTCTCGGCATCCTCAAAACACTGCAGCCCATGGTTGGAATGAATCAAGGAAGAATAAAGCCCCAAGGTTTGCAGCATATGAAAACTGGATGAGTTCTAAGTGACAGATGTCCAGAGACAACACAGGGAGACGACACAGAGTACAATGACAAGGACACCCACCTGACCTTGACCATGAGGCATCGTCAAACTGGTGCTTCCAGAGCCTTGTTGGGACTTTTGTTGTTTCTTTTCAGCACCTATGTATTCTTACAATGCAATTTATGAGAATATCATTGAATAAGATTAAGTGATCCCCAAAAGTGATACCCATTTCCTCACCATGAAGGTCAAATAATATTGCTTTACCATATTTTCAAAATTGACAAAATATCCAGCTTTTCATACAAATAATGGTATTTCCTGTTTAGAAATTTCTGAACCACTTTGGTTGAGGAGGTAATGGATACTTTCAGGAATCACACTAATCACACCATGTTACTGTGCAACTATGTCAACCAGGTCAGAGCAGTTAGCCGATGTGAAAGCGAGTACAGAACAAACAATTTTGACTTTCTTGAGATCTCAGGCATCAAAATATTGCTTTAAAAATTGTGAAAATATGACCAGAAATCAATTTAAAACAATTATACTCATTGCCAAACATAATTAGGTATTAAATTTCCTTAAAATGGTTTGAATCTCTGAATTACAATTTTTTTACGGGCTGGCCTGGTTGGCATAATCCATGTAAGCAAAAGGGATCTTATGCAGAATGTTGAAATGTTCTTATGTATGCACTTTTGGTAATGAAATAAATTATGAATGACACCGAAGTTTCGTCAGAAAGCCTCAAACTTATAAGACATTATTTTTGCTTACAGGATTTTAGGATGCTGTGAAACATCATTTTGAGTGGGTGTCTCTTAACATAGGCTAACTTGTATAGGGCCCCAACAAGTTTAAATTAAATTCTTCTCACTTTATCATTTTTCCAAAAGCAGTAAAAAAACAAACAATATGCTTAAGACCCCTTTCATCAATGGTGGTAATAAAATAGCATGCCAATCGACTATTGACAAGAATGGTTCTCAAACCAAAACAAACCCAGGGTGGGGGGGGCTCCCCATAAACATAGATGGGGGGTGCTCCTCCTATCCCTTAGGGTATAAAATTCACCAACTGCTACTCCTAGGGGTGTCCAAAGAATCTGCTATCCCCTAGGGGTTTCACACCAAAGGTCACCTAGAAATTCAGCGACAACACTGAAAAAACTGTTTCAACTTCATGGTAATTACAAGGATAGCAATAACATTAGGATTTTCCGCATCCAATTTGCTATCTCTTAGAGGTAAAATTCACTGTTTAATCGACACCCAGTTTACTATCCCTTAGGGTTAAAATCAATTTTTCCGACAAGCACCCCTGGTCTATTGTTATGGAGAGTCTCCCCCCCCCCCCCCCTTCGAAAACAAACCTTCATAATTTGGTGGGTTTCCTCAGTCTAACAAAAGCCGACTGCATGGAGAATCACCTTTTTCTAGGATCACGTGAAATCCTTGCACTCTCAACATCTTTTTGGGTATTATTTGTAGCAGCCCTATTGCCGCATGGTTTGAGAACCATTGCACTCATAAAAATAATCATCTTGAGCAGATTTCACAGGACTTCAGAAAACGAATTTGTGTTACTCATACTTCTTGTCATATGAGATGACAGAAATGAACAAATAATTCAAATTTCAGGAATCAAATGAAAGTATGTTCTAAGTTAGTTAAAGCCAAAACTTATGTAAAATCTGCTCTAGTATAAATACAGCCATTGCATTGGTTGAGGCAATTTGCATGACCTTTGAAAATTGTACCAGCATAATATTATCATTTTGTCAAAATCTCACTATTATATGAATGGCCAATCCAGAAGAGGTGAATAGGGTGATTAGCCATCCCCTTTTTCCAAGTTTTCTAATTAACCCTAACCGTTTTCTATATTTCAATTAATAGCCACAGCCAATTTACCTGATTTTTCCCTTACAAATACTGTATTTTCCTTTGGAAATTCCAGAGGGGTGGGGTGCACTTTTCAACACGCTTCTTGAAGATAGTGATGATCAAAATGTATGTAAAAGGTCATGCAAATTAGCCCACAAATCATTAATAAACCAATAATCCTTTCATGAGTGGTAGCTTGAGGGTAGGCTGTGGTGTGACTGGCTGAATGCCACTTGTGGTGAGTTGGGGTTGCAGCACTAGTCTTGCTTGTAGTCCAGAGTTTATTTCCATGTGTCTGACTGGTTGTCTGAAGGGTTCCTAGGAATCTCATGGCTCCTCATTGGCCGGTCTGATGGTCTGGAGGTCTGATGTTTGGTTGTTGTCCAAAGATTTGTCTCTGATGTCTGATGGGTTCACCGTTCTCTGTCTTGGAATCTTTATAGGGGCTGCATGACCTGACCTGAGGATAAATAAAAGCCAAAATGGAAAACTCATTAGTGTATCTAGTGCACACATGGCAACACATTATTTCTGTGATGTTATGAGGACTGGGTGCAATTCCCAGATGAGTCATTGATGGTTAATTGTTATCCAAAAAGGTCATGGTCTATTTTTATGTGCTAGATAAGCATGACTTCTTGCAGGGAGCTACCCCAGACTTTGTGCCAGGCAGGAAGTGCAAAAGGTTTTTGTAGTCTGGAACTTTTCAAATTGGGATTTTTGGTGGTGCATAAAGTTTGCCGGGGAATTTTAGTAACAATAAATGTGTGTTTCCAAAAAATATCCATACCCCCCCCCCCCCCCCACGGAAGGGATTGGAAATTCCAGAGGGGAAGGGGGGTCAAAGGCCTAGGACTTTCCAGAGGGGTGGGGGGTTAACGACCGAAAAAAAATTTCCAGGTGGTTAGCAAACCGCATTTCTCGTACTGAGTCGAAAACGCGCTTAGTTTTGCGTGAATGTTTTGTTTTTGGCTGAAAAGACGTTCACGCTTTCTACAATTTATTAATCACCTTTTCAAAAACAATGAAATCTAGTAATATAGTAAAATTAACTTCTTGTTTTGTCATTTAAGAATCCCTCTGTTTTCTGTAGCAAAACTGCTAAGAAGCGCGTTAGTTGTTTAGAATCTTCCACGCAAAATTCGTCGAAGAGACGTAACACGTTCGAGAAAACTAGTGATTTGCTCCTAAAGAAGCTGTGATTTGGCTCTCTTGCCTTAAGGGCTGCTAAGGAGAAATCTGTCATTCTGTCATCGCGACGTGAAAGAGTCTGCGTACAACGGTCTCGTGAGACCTATCCTAGAATACGCCTGTGAAGTGTGGGATCCCTACACGGCTAGTCTATCTGCCGAGGTCGAGAAGGTTCAGAGGAGGGCCGCTAGATTTGTCTGCTCCGATTACACCAACTATTCTGAGGGTGCAGTTGCCGCTCTGATGACATCTCTCAACTGGAGGCCATTGAAGGACCGCCGGAAGCGCTCAAGGCTCTCGCTTTTCAACAAAGGACTTCAAGGCCTGGCTGCTCTGCCCGAAGTAGACACTCTACAACGGCCTCTCCGCCAGTCTCGTCACATGCACTCGCGCTTTTTCAGAAAGCCATTTGCAAGAACAAACGTTCTGAAATATAGTTTTATCTTACAGACCGTAGAGGACTGGAACAGTTTGCCTGAGGAGGTTGTTGCCATGAGCCCGAAGGTGGCGGCTTTTGAGGCCCTTTTGTAAATTATTATAAAAATGCAATTGCGCGATACAAAAATATTGCTAACAGCAAAGTGTATCAATAAAAATAAAGTGAAGTGAAGTGAAGTGAAGGCTAACGTATTACACAAATGTATTTCCTTGTCAATAGTCTAGAATATCAAAGAAAAACTCTAAAAATTCTGGTCAAAGAATTAATTTTACGCTAGCGATGCGCGTCCCCAGCTGCGCGACAAAACGCTCAGAAACCAATCAGGCGTGACATTTCGCACGAATCATGTTCACCAAGATAACAACTGAATGGCTTCCCTAGATTTTGCGCACCCGTTAATCCTTGCTTTATTCAAAACAAATTTCTTTTTTTGCAATCTATTTTTATTGTTATTTTTTGTAAAACGAGACCATTCTTCAGGTTACATTTTTACTAAATCTTTATGACGTTTTCTTGTCTAAAGCGGTCTGTGAGTTGCTGTTTGTTGTACGCGTGAAATTATGAGAATGCGTAACGTGGCGTCTTGCCCAGTTCCTTTTTTTTGACAAGAATTTACACAAATAGCAACTCTCTTTTAAACTCCTCATTACAAACGTTGAAAGCTACATTTTTTCGCCCTGTTCGCAATTTTTGAATGCTTAAAGTATGACTAGAAAATATTGTTACACCTATTCGGAGCGCGCTTTTGCAATTATACTCCGTATACCTCATATTCAGTCGATTCGACGTTTTTTCCAACATCGAAATTTCCAGAGGGGGGTGGGGGGTAAAATTTTACGTGCGGAAATTCCAGAGGGGTGGGGTGGGGGGGTTAACAACCAGGTACCAAAATCGGAAATTCCAGAGGGGTGGGGGGTCATTTCTGAACACCCTTCCGTGGGGGGGGGGGGGGGGGTATGGATATTTTTTGGAAACACACAATGCAAACTTGGCATGGAAAGTTTGCACTATGGTAGCGAACTCTGTCTTTTGACACAATAAACAGAATTTTGAGTCAGTTTCAATTTCAGTCATGGGATTTTTTAGGGGGGGGGACTCCCATACTTTTTGGTCAGGGACTTTTCAGTTTCACCCCTAAAAGATACCCCAAAAGGTGTGGCTCAAATAATTTTTTACCCTAAGATACCCATCAAGAAATTTCCATCTTTGATTAAAATGCTGCCTTCAATGTTCTCTAATTAAGTGAATTGTCATTACACCCTCTTTTTTCTTTTGTTATGGGCACACTTAATTTGGAGCCTCGGTCTGGAAATTAACTTATTTTCTTGGTTGCCAGCTGGTGACCAAGTGCAGCAACTGGTCACCTGAACATAACTTTTGGTCGAAAGGGTTCATCAAGCTTGAACCAAAATATTGCTTGACAGCTCAGGCGCCTTAGTTCACATTTTTAGTCACCTAGCCCTGATTTGTGGTCACCCAGGTGGTCTCAATTTCCAACCCTCTCTCTGTTGTATGTACCTGACCAATTTCTGCATTTTCTTTTTTAATATCGATTTAACCATTAAATTGTATGTTTATACATACTTTTAGTGGTGAAAGTTATTAAATAAATGAAGTACTATTTTCTTTTCTTACAAGGTTTTTACAATGTGCTTTGGGTTTTGCTGCTGTTTTGAACTGACAGAGCGGCTCATTAATAAGTTTATTTTCCCACTTCCAATCATTTGCATATAAAATAGCCGTTTTTATCTTAACTGGCGACAAATATATTGCAATTTCGCAAACAAATAAGTCACCTGTGCATAATAAAACTATAGGTATTCCTTTCTGAATTCCAACCAAAATACGACCACAGAAGAATATGTTTTGAAAGTAGTCAGCACAAAGTGTCTGGCCATGCCACACGAGGAGCCAAATATCTGGTTTATGAAGACTCAAAAACCACCCTTCTTATGGTCAAACACTAAATAATACTTCATCATCAGGTCGAGTCTCCTCGGGGACAGATGGTGGCTTGCCAAATAATACTTACATCGACCAGTAATCATACTTTTGGTGGAAGACATACTTTTCCGGTGTGAAATTCGACTTGGTCTGGTAATCTCTTCGAGCACATGGCGACGCCATCAGCATTCTCGAACTTGAGATGATAATTTGCATTTTAAATTTAGCGCGCATGCGAACACAGGAATCCCACGTTTTGTAGCTAGATTCAAAATGCCAGCTGTTGTATGCTGCATTTCACTCATATTATTTAAGCAATAAAAGTACTTTCCGCGTGCTCTCTGTTTTCTTACAAACACGAGGGGGATGTTGGGAGAACTGATCAAAACTTGAAAGACACGAGCCGCAGGCGTCCTTATATTGTCTGGTGGCCGGGCGTTCTCTCACCCATAGGTATCTAGCTACTGAGCAATTCAACACCGGGATAGCGACTGTCAGGGTCGAAATCTCTGGCGTGGGCGTAAGAACCGTCATACGACGGTTCAGCTCTTTGTCTGGAAGTATGGTCCTGTTTATTTATTTTCCTCAAATAAATTCTGAATTTGCATTGGTGTAGACAGGCAAACGATTTATATTACTTGCACGACGTCTTACAAAAGCAGGGTCAAAATTTTATTTCCATCATTTTATCACAAATAACAAATGGCTTTACCACCGTTACGAGGTTAATTATTAACTTAGTTTTACCGATTGCCGACAAAGGCCGCAAGTTTTAACCGACTACAGACAATTTTCGAGATTTTAACTACAACCGACATCCAGACCCCAATCTGTAATAAGTTTTTGTTAAAAATGTTTTGTTCAATTTTTTTAAAAGGAGATATGATCAGGCTCGGCCACTAAGGGCCTCATTACCACGAAATGGCTTCCGTCTGGCGCTAACCTCGAGTGGGCAAAGCATAATTAGCCAATCAGGAAAGACCGAGAACGCAGCGCACAGAAAATGGATTTCCTAGAAACATTTTTATTATTTTTCTTGGTAAATGTGAGCTCCCTGAAGGTAATTCCCCTGAAATAAACTTGTTCTAGAATTTTTTTCTTAATTTGTCTATTTGTTATTTAGTATATAAGGAATGAAAATATGAAATAAAAAGCATGCTCGTTTAGAAACTGTGATGGCGCAAACATACCCCATCTTTAGTGCCTGAGGGCTATTTTGTGAAAGAATACGTGAAACAAGAAAATGTGATAAAATGCACACTAATGAAGCAATCCAGTTCGCTAGCAAGTTTGAACAGAACTGTTGGATTCTTCATTACCTAGGACGATCATTGGAATGCTTAGTTTTCTATGTGTGTTGACGCTACCGCTCGTGACAATAGACCGATCCCTATTTTGACGATAGCTCCGCCCACTTGTAGCAAACAATAGGACGTTTTCCCTACGGAATTCAAAATGTCCGAGCAACAAACTTGAATATCGAAGATTTTTCAATAATAATTCAGCTTTTCAAGATAAAAATATAAAATCCAAATTGCATGCAACAACTTCTAAGACCTCCCTGCAATCGGTGTCTTTTCCGTGCTCTATGCCAAAGATAAAATTTGGCTTGTCCGACGTAGCAACAGTAACTAGGGGTATAACAATGAATGCGGGATCGGTGAATTTGAGAGTCTTTGGTGTCTCATTTTGGAGTGTAGGTTTTGGTCGAGGGTCGAGTGTCGAGGGTAAGACGTCGAGGGTCGAGGGTAAAATGTCGAGGGTCGAGGGTAAAATGTCGAGGGTCCAATTTTTTTCTGCAAATAAATGAAATAATTTTTTCCAGGATACATGTTGAAATATTTTTTAAAGAATGCAAATTTGGGTTTTCCTGACTGATACGTGGATAGACTCCGACACAGTTGTGCTGAGAATTTTCCCACCTTTTTCGACCTTCGCGGAGCGGGATAAAACAAAATGTTTTCCGAAAACTCCAGGCGTAAATTTCGGGCAATCCTTTTCAAAATCAAATTCCCTAAAACTGTGGCAGATTTTTTGTGCTTTTTCGCCAGGAGTTCTCAGAAAGGTTTCCTCGACAGAGCGTACAAGCACGCGGATCTTGCTCAAACAGGAGAACACAAATATGAGAACAACAATAAAATCTTTTGGTCTGAGATAATATCAAACCAAATGAAGTCCACTCTACGTTCATCGAACAGGTGTTTTTCGAAGATTTTGAACACGGCGTTCTTCAACTGGCAATGAACTGGAGTGTTGGTAGTCCCATTGCGATATGCTGCCAGCGCAGAAAAAGCAATCGCCGACGTGATTTTATACCAGCACTTACTAGTTTTGCTTCCATGCTACTCATTATACTACAGCTAACTTTAGGAGACTCAGGGATAGGTAGCACAATAAAACGAAGCGAAATGAAGTTAGGTCGAATATCATTTGCGATCTTTCACGAAGCACTCTAGTGAAGTGAGCGCTAGAAATAGGTTGTGAAATGCCGCGGAAATCTTGGTTTTCCCGAAGATTGAAAAAAGCAAAACATTAAAATCTTTTCTTGCCCAAAATACTCAGACTCGGCAAGTTTGCTTCGAATTTTGCTGTTTAACTTTAGAGATTTCCACGGTTAAACAGAAGATTTTGCTTCCCTTCACGTGCAGTTTTATTAGCGAAGCAAAAGGTTTGATTGACAAATGTCTGCGATAAGAAAACTTGTAGCGGCAAGTCTGAAGAAACATCTGCAAGAACGCTTTCGCCAACATGCGGGGATGTGAGCGAATAAAGGGAAAGCGGGGAAAACCGAGAATTTGCATTTAAAAAAGAAATCGACCCTGAGAAAAAAAAAATGGACCCTCGACATTTTACCCTCGACCCTCGACATTTTACCCTCGACCCTCGACATTTTACCCTCGACCCTCGACGTCTTACCCTCGACACTCGACCCTCGACCAAAACCTACACTCCTCATTTTGAGGGTTTTTATGACGATAGCTCAAGAACTTGTCGTGGAAAATTCTTTTAACTTTTTTTATAACAGGGGAATGATAGTCTTGTCAAAATAGTAAAATAAAAAATGGGGGTGCCCAATCTTGTTTTCGCACAATATCCCAAAAAGCGTGCTTCTCGCTCAAATGGGGATATTTAGCTTGCGCGTCGATTGCGTCATTTTCGAACGAATTGATCGCGCGACTGCATGCACAGAACGGCGTGAACATTTTAAGCATATTTTTCACAATTCAAGTGCAATATTTTGTCTGTTTCCAGTATTAAAGGCCGAGATCCTATTAATATCATGAATTGTGACTATGGTTCTACCATGTCGCCTTACTTACTGTTGTTATGGAAATGAACGAGCTATGGTCCTTTGACCGTGGGAACAATCGATTTTCATTGGCTCGAGACACTTTGTGTTTCTGTGAACGTTTGGCGCCCTTTTCTGTTTGTGTTGTATAGCACTGTTTCTTAATCGGTCAAATACTAACTGTTAAAGATGGAAGCAACAAACGCCCTTTTCTGTTTGTGTTGTATAGCACTGTTTCTTAATCGGTCAAATACTAACTGTTAAAGATGGAAACAACAAACCATCGAAAACCAGCTAATGAATCTGAAGATGAATCCATTGTAGTTTGAATTGTAGTTACTGACCCAATAACAGTAGTCGTAAATTATGGAGCGTCGTTAAGTGCACCACAAGGCGCATATATAGCACGGAATCGACAAAGGAATTAATAAGCAGAGAGGAAGCGCTAAAACTACTTGATCACCTCAAATATGTGATATGGTGCTAGCAAGTAGAGATTTATGTCTCTTCTATTCTATTCTGTTTTTTTTTTTTTACTATTCTTTTATTCTCGAATACCCGTGAGCAACTTCCAGCGCAATCGGGACGTGCCTAGTATTAGTACAATATCGTTAGACATACCTAGGCCATTTGCTATGATTGTCCCCGAATCTCTCCATGCGAAATTTACCTTCATTCTATTTGCAGAGCAACTATTTCGCAGCTATGTTACTTGACTTTTTGCGAAATTGGACTCTGTTTATAGTGTCAAAGGGGTAGCTTGTTGGCCTGGATGGAAGATTTTCTCACTCAGCGATCTCAGTGTGTCACACTTGAGGGTGCAACATCCGGTCAATGCTCTGTCACCTCTGGTGTACCTCAAGGAAAAGTTTTAGGACCACTTCTGTTCCTGCTTTTTGTAAATGATCTCCCTCTAAATATCTCGTCAACTATCAGGCTTTTTGCAGATGACTGCCTTTTATACCGCACCATTGAATGCCCAAATGATAGCCTGGCTTTACAAAGTGATCTAGATGCTTTAAAGAGCCCGTGTCAGCCACTCCTTTGTTATTGTTTTCGTTCGATATTAAAGCCGAATTACGTGTAGAAATCTCTAAATAAACACATTTAAAAGCAAAGTTTCAGATTTGATTTACCAAATTCAATCGAGAAAATTGCTCTATGTTCTCTAAATCAGCCGATGGAAATGGATGCTTCCTCCGACTTGGTATGCTGCTATGCTGTCAAAATGGCGGCTGACACAGGCTCTTTAATTAGATGGGAGAGGGATTGGCAAATGGCCTTCAATGTGGACAAATGTCACACTATGTGCTTTTCCACAAGCAGAGCAAACATTCCAGGCTTTCCCTATACACTGAATAACCAGATTTTGGAGAGGGTTCACCATCACTTATATCTAGGAGTACTACTCTCAGGGGATCTAAAATGGGATAAGCATATTGCACAAACTACATCTAGTGCAAACCAGACCCTTGGGTTATTAGACGAAATTTCAGAACAGCCTCGTAGACTGCAAGTCCAAACTTTATTGCAGTCTAGTTAGACCGAAGCTGGAATATGCAAACTCTGCCTGGTACCCGCATCTCCAAAAGGATAAACACCGCCTTGATATGGTGCAGCAGAGTGCAGCCAGAGTTTGCCATAATAATTAGTTGAGGGAACTAGGGGTTGTAACAAACATGTTAAGGGAGCTGGAGTGGCCATCCCTTGAGGGCAGACGGACTCTCTCTCGATTGTCCATGTTCCACCAGGTTGTTTATGGAACTGTGGACATTGAGAGAGAGCCCTTCTTGGTTCCAATGGACCGGCCTTCAAGGAATGGCAACTCCAAGCGCTTCCATAGACCACATTCAAAATGCAATCAACATGCGAATAGTTTTTTTCCATGGTGTACTAGGTTTTGGAACACACTGCCAGGCTCGATTACTGATTTAGAGGATAAGGGCCAATTTAAAGGAGAGCTCCGAAAATATTTAATTGACAATGGCCACTGGTTTTAGAGAATGTATTTTAAATTATTATTTATAGATTTATTCCATGTATTACGAATATCTAGATAGATTTGTATATTTTTATTTATACTGATGTGATGCCGGAATTGTTTTTTTCAGTCAATAAAGTAGAGTAGATGTCAATTCATTTGTAGTGATTGTGTGATTGTGATTGTGTGATTGTAGTGATGGTTTTATGGAATAAACTTATCATTATTATTTGTAGGTTTTTCCACTGATATGAGACGATATTGCGAAATCTGTTTCTTCTCTATAGAAGAAGTTAACTGTGAAATTTGCGAATGTGTCTTCCCCAAACGTGGTGAATACGGGCCATGCTCTGCATTATGTTTTATATTTCTCTCCGCAACATTCACGTGGGCCTCTCGGTTGGGACTGGGTTAGGGTTATGGAAATTCTAGTCTGGTTCTTCCGCAATCCATTCTCACGAAAGTCTTTATAGCATTATAAATATAGTTTTAACAAATCAACACAGGAAATAACAACTCTCTCAGGGCTTCTGTTGATAACAGGCAGCTTTTTAACCCGGGGGGGGGGGGGGGGGGGGCAATCTTTTAGGGGTTAAAATCAGGATGGTTTGGTCTCTTTTAGGGGTGATCTTGATCTTCAATAAAAAAAAAAAAAAACAGTGTAAGAAAGAGAGATTATTTGACGAGAAGACGATAAATTAGAAACAAACACGGAAATTTCTTGATGGGTATCTTTCACCTGTTACCTGTGTCCTTCGCGCCTACTTGGTACATAAGACCTCATCTTAAAGGGTAATAATTTTTTTGAGCCACGCCATGGCCCGCCATGTTTGATATCTTATAGGGGTGAGGTGAAAATTTCCTATGATCATCCCCGACAAAAAATATTGGAGCCCCCCCCCCCAGGCTTTTTAAGCTTCTGATTGGCTGAGTTCTGATAATAAATAAATGTTTCTTTGTAAGGTTGGGTAGGAACACAGTGCTCACAGTGAATTTCTCATGCTTACCAACAAGGGTGGTCATATCCATAACTACACAAGCCAAGCTCGCTCCACTGAATGTTCAAGGTTCTCAATTTGGTTTTTGAGGTTGCGTGATGAATCAACACCAGTCATGTGATAATATGAAACATTTTCGGTAAATCTAAATTCGGTCATAACTTTTATAATATTCCTGTGACGGATATCATACTTGGAGGACAGTAGGAAGCATCTTTAAACAATACTTTAACATACTCCGATCTTTATTTGCGTTAATACTTTTAATAATCTCAATTTTTGTTCCACCGAACAGAACACCAGTTTTGAAATTGCGTGCAAAAGTGATAGCAAATGCTTTTTTCAGCGATGTCTAAAGTGTAACAAGGGGGTCCACTGTTGGTGGGATATTATTTAAAGTATTAATGCAAATAAAGATCGAAGTATGCTAAGGTTTTGCTAAAAGATGCCTCCTACTGTCCCCCAAATTTGATATTTGTCACAGGAATATCATAAAAGTTATGACCGAATTTATAGTTACAGAAAATGTGCTTGGACTTTTCGTGGAGTCACATTAATTACTGGCACAAACCTTGAGCTTTTTGGACTATGCCAAGGCAACCTTAACACGAAGCCCTATGGATAATTCCAAACCTAAAATTGCTCATTTAGCCCTAGTTTGAGGCTAACCCAAACATAAGCTATTATCAGGGACCACTTTTAGGGTTAGTCACGTGATCTACATTTTTATTTTTTTAAGGTGGCCCACGCCTGTTTCACAGGAAAAATATACTAACATTTAATTGCCGGCTTTTTCCAGAAAACGCGTTCCGATTGCTAATATTTTTGGCTGCTAGAATAGTGGATTACTAGAGATTACACTGCAAGAAAATTATAATAGAAAAGTTACACCGATTACACAAATAATCAACTTCCTGAAGGTAGACATAAGCAACAATCCTTAAAAGAAAGAGAGACAAATTTTGTTTTTAGTAGGCTTAATAAATTACTTTTTTCCTCCAACTGACACAGGAAGCTAAACAGTGAAAGCAGGGAAAACTCCTTGGTGAAAGAAAGGAATATCCCATTTTACCAGGGCAATCAAACATGTAGTGAAAATAATAAAACAGTCCATCTTACAAGAATACCTTACCCCTGAGCAATCAAATATGTAGTGAAAATAATAACACAGTACATCTTACAATAATACCTTACCCCTGAGCAATCAAATATGTAGTGAAAATAATAACACAGTACATCTTACAATAATACCTTACCCCTGAGCAATCAAACATGTAGTGAAAATAATAAAACAGTACATCTTACAATAACACCTTACCCCTGAGCAATCAAATATGTAGTGAAAATAATAAAACAGTCCATCTTACAATAATACCTTACCCCTGAGCAATCAAATATGTAGTGAAAATAATAACACAGTACATCTTACAATATATACCTTACCCCTGAGCAATCAAACATGTAGTGAAAATAATAAAACAGTACATCTTACAATAACACCTTACCCTGAGCAATCAAATATGTAGTGAAAATAATAACACAGTCCATCTTACAATAATACCTTACCCCTGAGCAATCAAATATGTAGTGAAAATAATAACACAGTCCATCTGACAATAATACCTTATCCCTGAGCAATCAAATAATAATAATAATATAATAATAATAAATTGCTTATATAGCGCTTTTATCATCGCTCAAAGCGCTTTACATTAACGGATAACTCATCCTATAAGAACCAGCTTTATAACATGAGTGTGCGTTAGTATTGTGAGTTCTGTGACACTGAGGTTGGGCAACTTCCGACGGTCCTAGTGGTTCTTTAACGTCCCTCTGGTTCCGGTTAGTGTAGTGTATGTGAGAGACGGGGCCTACGGTTTAATGTCCTTATCCGAGAAGACGCGAAGGTCTAACCATTTGCAGATGTTAGAGCAAAGGCAGCACCTTCTCCTCAATTATTAGAAAAGACCCTGAGTGTTGGCCCGGCCAGGTTTGAACTCCCAACCTCCCGAACATAAGCCTGGCGCTCTACCACTGCGCTAACCGGTCGTCGGTCGTCGTAAATGTGTATGAAAATCATAAAACAGTCCATCTTACAATAATACTTTACCCCTGGGCTTGGTGATGGGGATGGAGGGCTTTGTTACTCAACTATATTATAGATTCGACAGATTTGACAGTACGTTCTTGAAATATGGGCTGAAAAATGCAGAGTTTACTGTTGGTCTTACGGACAGGTTTCAGAACCTAAAATAGCTAAAGTAAATGGTGCATGTATTTGCTTATTCAGTAAATGGTGCATGTATTCTTCTATTCAAAGATATCAATTTTATTTTCGAGTGGTCTAATTCTCTTTTTATTATTTATAATATTCATCCATTATTCATAGGATGCTCATCCAATCTCTGCACTGGATTTGGATCAGGTGACACTACTTGTAACCCCCGATACCACATTGCTAGGTGTCTGATACAGAATACTAATTGATGGACACCTTCCAGTGCAGCCCTCAGTCTTTGAACAGTTGGATATTTGTTTCAAATAACACATATCCCCTACTGTCCAAAGGCTCAAAGGGACCACTCTAGTGAAGTCCAAGTATGGTCTCGTAGAGCAGTACCTAAAAAAAAGCTTCACCTGAGAGACTATATGTTGTTTTAGTCTGGCTAGTTCCATGTGGGACAGGAATCATGCTTTCTGTGCATGCTTGCTACAAAACGATTGGCATTTTTTGTGCATCCGAAAATTCTTTCATTTTCAATTTACATTGTTTCAAATATCCCTTACTGGCTAAAAGCTGAAGGGGACCACTCTTAGTGAAGTCCAAGCATGGTCTTCTCTCGTAGAACAGTACCTAAAAAAGCTTCACCTGAGAGACTATATGTTGTTTTAGTCCGGCTTGTTCCATGTGGGACAGGAATCATGCCTTCTGCGCATGCTTTCTACAAAATGATTGGCGTTTTTTGTAAACACCCGAAAATTTTCAATGCACATTCAATTTTAATATAAGTACAAAAGTTAGAATATCATAAGTACTTTACAATATTTGTGTCTATGTTGTATCGGCAGATACAAACACTCGCACTACATGCTCGTGTTTGTATCTGCTGATACAACATAGCCACTCATATTGTAAATAGTACATAGACAAACCAGAAAAAATAATTCCAAATTGATTTCCAGCACTTTTGTTTTGACTGATATCCTCACTAGTGAGGATATATATGTTATTTATATTGGCTGGGAGGTCCGTATAAGGAAAAACTGTGACAGAGGGCTGGAAAATGTTGACCAAGTTTTCCCTTTATTATCCAACTGCAACGAGAGGAGGACAAATATCGCAGGAGTGAGACTGGGGCGAGTACAAATATCCTGCGATATTGTACATTCCTAACTATTTTCACTAAGTTCGTCCATTCTCAATTCAAAACAGCGGAAAATAAATGTCGGATAATAAACAACTTATTAGACATTTTAATGTACAATATCTCTGAACATTTTTTCTCAACTTTGTATTTTGTCTTGCCCAAAGACTGGCTCGACAAAATATTCCAGACTCGAAAAAATATCCAGCGATATTGTACATCAAAATGTCTAATAAGATATATATACAGACCAACCTAAAGCCAGTAAATAACTTATTCATTTTTTTTTTTTTTTTCAACCCTAGAATTCATTTTTTTAAAAATGAAACAAGCAGCGAAAATGGTTACTGTGACCTAGATCAGATATAGGAAAAAAAACGCCCTTCTACGTACGTTCTAAGAACCAATGAGAATGCAGAACTCGTTACCATATGCCCTCTAGGAAAACACTAAATGGGAAATATGTCACTGAGGTCCTGGATGAAGCTTCAAATGAGATCTAAGAGTGGTGCATTTAAGCATTAGAGCACAACTTTCTATGACTTTATCAGTGCAATAGAGCATGTGTGATGTTGGGAGAGACACCATAACATTGAAAATCACGAGCCGTAACTACAATATAATTCCCACCGTAAAATGAGAAGCTTCCTAAACCCTAACCCTACCGGTGTTCATATAATAAAAGTTTTTCAGTATGTGTGTGAGTAAAAAAATAGATAATGCATGGAATTGTCAGATTCATTTCATTTTATACTGTATATCTTATGGGTTTAGCATTGGTTCAAATTCCCTGGTAGTAGAGGCCACTTCTTGAAGTGGCCTCTGCACACAAATGTCACAACCTCGTCCAGGATGGACGTACTTGACTGGTTTGGCTGGTTTTACAAGAATGGCGTCAGTGTTTTTGCGTCAAAAACAGCACACGCTTTCATGAGTGATTTCTCGTTCAATGACCAACACACAACGTTTTGCTCAAATTTCGATAGAAAATAAGACGATTCCCAGTGAATTCCAAATGCAAACTTTAGAGTGAGTATCAGAGCTGCGTTTAAGAGCCTTTAAATTGAGTAAACGAGCCATTAAAGGCCACAAAAAGTGATTCTGTGTAAGTTGTACAGCAAATAAATTGCCTATTTTCATGCTCGCATACAAACTTGATTTCCCAGTTTCTCCAAGCTCACATCATTTTCTCACACATGCGCAACAGAGAAATGACATTTGTGTGCAGAGACTACTTTTGCGTAGTTGAAAAACACAAGAAAACATTTAAAGTAAAAGAAAATGCAGGGGGTAAAAAGTAGCCTCTGCTCACAGGGTATGGTTCAAAATGCTCATATAGAGGATCGATATTTAATTACATGGGCGTGGAATTTTATCTTTGGGTGTTCAACTCAATCTCTCAAGAGAAGATAAAACTCCTATCTCCAAGCGCCCATGTAATGTTCTGTATTGATAAGATAAATTTTAAAACAAGTAAAAGCCTTTAATTGTAAGACCAAATCGATGAACCAGCAAACCACTTCTGGCACTGACACTCTCTACAAGCAAAGTTTGATGTAAGCTTAATGAATTTGATACAAAAACTCTTTAAAATGTTATAATGCACCAGTCATTGTAACCACCACCCCCCCCCCCCCCCCCCCCCCCCCCCCCCCCCTCGGGGAAGGGTGGGGACATGGACTCTTAGCTGAGCAATACCAGATTTTTGTCCCCACCCTTGAGGCGATACGTGTTGGAAAATCCCCCACCCTGTGGGGCAAGGATTGAAGTGATTCGATGCTACTATGCCAATACATGTCGAGTCCTCTCGTCTGAAATATTCCTCCTAAAAGTGTTTCTCGGTCCCTGACTCCTCTGCGGAACCATTTATTGCTGAAGTTGCCCTACCTCTGTGTCACAGAACTCGCCATACTAATACACACTCATTATTATAAAACAGGTTTCTATAGGATGAGGTATCCAAAATTGTAAAGCGTTTAGAGTTTTGAGCACCTACTTTATTAATTCAGAAGCCGCAAGAAAACAGAGCTGGAAATAATTGTTCTTACTTGATCGGAATTTATGACCCTTCAATCCTTTTTCCTGATTGTCTCTACTGGAAAATTGGCGGCCGGACATATGGCATTTTTGATGGGACAATGCTCGCGGCATTGTATATTTTGAGAATAAACACTGACAACATAATCATGAAAGTACCTAATAAGATATAAAATGCACTGACCTCAAATTTCCTTGGAAAATCACATCAATCGTTTGGCATGTGTGGTCAGCGCTCACTAGTATAGAGGTGGATGTGTTCCAAGGTGAAGAGAGAAAGATTGGAAATTAAGTTCTATACCCCAACAAATCCCCCACACTCAGGGGTGGGGGTCCATGACAAGAATATCCCCTATGTAGTCGGGACCAAAACGTGACCGATACGTACAAATGCCCCACGTTGCCCCCACCCTTCCCCGAGGTTGGGGGGGTGGTGGCTACAATTGACTGGTGCATAAGTAAACATATCAAGCTAAGAATTAAGTTTACAAATTACCTTCCGATTTTGAAATTAATTTGTCAACTTAATTCTTAGCCTGATATGTTTATAACATTTATAAAGAGTTTTTGTATCAAATTCCTTAAGCTTACATCAAACTTTGCTTGTAGAGAGTTTCATGCCAACAGCGATATCTTCACATGTGAAGATTTCATATTTTTCAACACTGTAGAAACACAGGTATGCTGGATTCATGCTTTAGGCATTCATTCTTTTCACTTGATATTTACTTGGGCTTACCGGTAGTGATTCTGATGCGGGTGTTCACGCGTGAGACATTCACACCATGTGCGGCTGCTTCGTTTCGGCTCGAAGTTGAAGTAGACGAATCATCGATTGTGTTCTGTTGACGTTGATAGGATACAACTGCGAATTACAAACAACAGGAATTACAAAACTGAAAATGTTATATTGTTTATCCAGCTGAATTCTCACCTCCTCAACTCTTTAATATATCTCAGCTCCTGATCAATTCTTTTTCCAACCCCTCTTTCCTTGCTGACCAAGAGCTAATGCTTTTCCACGCCTCTGTTGGCCATTCTTTAAACACTCCTCGCTTCACACTTGCGGCTGGCTCCTTGATTTCAAACATCATGCAGGTTTTTGAAAAGCCCGAACAAAATCTTTACCTCAAAAACTGTTCAAGATTTGTATTGAGAAGTATTTTCAAGATTTTGCGAGAACACTTCGCGATTTAGATGATGTTTTCTCGCACAAAGTCGAAGCAACTTGAAGCAGAACAAAATTCAACATGGCGGAATTGGCGCGCGATCCTGGGCACGAGTCGGACTAATTTCTGACCATCGCTATATTTGGTCGTTTTGATTGCGCCAAAACGTGTGTAAAAATATATTCTTCAGCTCAAATTTGACGAGGAATGGAAATTTATGTTATTTGGCTTTGCACTCATGGTCTTCGCTGGATCAGATTTTCGTTGTTGCTCTCTCAAGATCGCCGAGAAGTGAACCATATATTCTCCCTTCAAAGCGCCGTGATTTCGACTTTCGGTTTGTTGTTGTCGTCCTGGAATAAAAGAAATTCGATGGCAAGACGAAGACCTACTGATCTGAAATCCTGCCAGGTACTTTCATTAAGTATTTATAACCATCATTTCGGGATTGTTTTAGTAAATAATGTATTCTCCTTAAACATGAAGCCAGATCTAAGACACGCTTCCAGCTTACACGACTGTTCGATCCTGCGCGCGCTCGCTTACCTTCCTTTGCAACCTGAAATTTATTGTCATTCGACTACATTCTAAGGTCGTTAGGACTATCTCAGCCACGTTTTATATTAATAGTTCTATGCTCTGATATTTTGCTTAGTTTTTGGCCCTGGATCAGCCTCCTAATGTTAGCTTTTGATATAATGTCGAGCCTTTATTTATTTGTTTCGGAGTTCCTGAAAAACTGGCTTCGAAAATACACTTTCAAAGTAAAATTGTTGCAATAGTCATCGAAAGGGACATATTATTTATTCCTCTAGAGGTTCAGTCTTTTGGGATAATCTCAGCTGGAGTTTTAAGTCTTGAACAGAGCTTTCCAGGGATCAGTAGGTCTTCGTTTTGCCATCGAATTCTTGGACGACAACAACAAACCGCAAGTCGAAATCGCGGCGCTTTGAAGAGTTCACTTCTCGGCGATCTCTAGAGAACAAAAGCGAAAATCTGATCAAGCGAAGAACATCAGTGCAAAGCCAAAAGACATAAATTTCCATTCCTCGTCAATTTTGAGCTTCAAAATATTTTTTCACACGTTTTGGCGCAATCAAAACGACCAAAAATAGAGAGGATTAGGGAACACCGCGGACATCTTGATGACGCCATGTATCACGCATGTCCTTTAAAAACTTTCTTTAACGTCACCCACACGCACCAAAAATCAACTAGTCTGACATATAAATACGCTGACAAGGGCTTAGGGTGGGTGGGTGGTGGATAACTCCTAAAATGAATAACCTAGAGCTTGCCCCAGTCTCTCAGAGTACCACAGGAACTCTGAACTTAAAAAAAATCATTCAAATAGCCCACCATGAGAGCCTACTGCTCCCAGGTTTTCCTCCTATGCAGGGATGTCAAACCCCGTCGGCTTCAAACATCTGGAGACCACTTTGAAATGACAGAATTTCCTGAAATTCTCCCAAGAGAAATACAGTAAATGCATGGCAGTTGTCTTGAACTTTTCCCAGGAGACAATGTGAACACTATCAGCAAAACTGGGGGAGTTGACATCCCATTACTATGCATTTTAGGGTTCACGACAAAAGAGTCATAAATCAACTTACTAGAAACACGGTGCGTTCACTGGGGTTTTTAAGAAGGATGCCCCTGTACTGTGTTAAATACGTTGTTATTCTTTTGTGTAGCTCATGGTCTGTCTGTGAATGTTACAACAATAACAGAGTACTTCAGAATTGGTGTGAAATCAGTGATTGAAAGACCTAGGGATGTTCTGTGGTCATGACTACTATTTGTCTAGTGTAATATATGTCACAATGAAAGTGAAAAAAAACCCCGATAGATTTGAACTTGCTTTAGAAAAATATGGCCGCAATAAAAAAGAACATTTAGTTGGGAGAATCCTGGCATTTGCTATAGGTTCCTAACCTATTCTTATGTCTCCCTAAAAATCCTCAAAACAGTTTTTAATTCATTGCATTGCAGCATTACTTAGTAACAATCACATTGTACAATTATGGCTAGTCGACTCTACTGACAAGGTCAAGCCCTGAAAGTACAGATTCCTCTCTCAAAACCATTTCTTCATAAAACTATCCAGCTTTTTATAAACTTCAAATAACATACTTGTAACACAGTGATATGTGGCGACCCAGGCGTTGATGTTTTATGATCACAGTAACGCAAACAGATGCTTCCATCAGTCCTCAGTTGTAATAGGTTCTTTTTTTAAATCTGGGCTTATGATAGAAGCGCTTGTTGGCATTATCTCCAAAGTGCGGATTTCTTTAGCTATAAGAAACAATAAAAAGAACAAGCAATATTAAACTTTTTATCAGGGAATTCATACAAGGATCTGGGATATGGCAACTATAGAGTTTGAAGAGGCCCTGACTCTGGTGGTAATTCAAATTTCATTGTTGATCAGATCACAGATCCACGTTTTGGTTGAATGCATATCATTCCATCGATTGCAGCTTATAGTAAAATTCTCGCACTATATTTTTTCTCTCAATCACTGACACTTTTCCCAAGAAGAACTGAAAAGCTCACTAAGAAAGAGTTTCAGATGTTTTTAGTCACAGCAAATGTTTACTTAGATTTAGAAAGACTGCACAACAAAATGAAATCCTTGGCTGATTCTATCAAAAATGAAATTGCATTTACCCAGCATGAGTCCTTGTTTTTGCAAGCTGTATATCTCAATCCTGATCTCTGAATAAGAGCTTTTGTATGCTGTCCTACTCTAGTTTGCAAAGATGATGCACAAGAAATTAAGAGCAGAACTTAGGGTCACTTTGAGCGGAACACTGGAACATGATGGGTCGACGAAACAATATTGATAGAATGCAAATAAATTTATCTTCCATACTCTGGGGTCTTGTGCTGTTATTTACTATATGGGGAAAAAAAAAAAACACTGACAACAAGACCTACCTCGAACAGGTGGTAAAAGAACATACATAGATAGCAGCAAAAAATTGTGATATTCTCTTGCCTTGCGAAACTGTGGAAAAAGAAAAAGTTAATATTAATGAAAAAGCCTCGAAGCCTTCATCTTGGGTAACATGCAATCCATGCATTCAATAGACCTGTCACATTTTTGTTCCTTTCTTTGAAACAATCAAACCATCAGAGCTCATCATGTCCTATGCCCTATCTATCTGGTGCAGTATGGTTCCATTTCCTGCCCATAATCATGTTAAAAACAGAAATTGCAACCATTGCAGTGCAAAACACAACAACAAAGTCCAAAATGTAATAAGGTTTGACAACAAAGAGCACACAGAATATAATTGTAAAAACACAATGTTTCAATGTCGTCATGATGCCATTCTCAAGTGATAAAATGATAAATACAGAAATTGCGAAGCTAATTCAATGCTATTTCAGAGCTGACTAAATGTTTTGAACACAATATAGATCTGGTGTCCCACTGAAACAGCTGTGATAGGTATCAGGAATCAAGGTAATAATAGACATTCCCTCGTATTCACATGGAGATGGACAAAATACTTCAATAGGCCGGGACAAAATAGTTTACAGTGTAAGTCAGGAAAATAAAAAATAAAAAAAATAACTAAATAATGACACTTAAAATAATATAAGTATTACCTCGGAACTAGCTGCATCAACTCGAGCTTGCTGGAGTTCTAAGCATTTCACTACTTGAGGCCTGCGCAGAGTAACAATATGAAATTTTCAATACAACGTTAACACTGCAAAGTTAGTGTAGTATTAATTCAACAACAAGTTCGAGTTTTCTATGAGTAAACAGATAGTTAACCAGAGGCATGTAGCACCAAGTTGACTATTTGACTAATGATCCTAATGAGACAGACTAATGAGAGCCAGTAGGTAGTCTAACTTGTTTTTAGTAGAAACCACTCTAGCATACTTATAGCTCGATTTGTTGCTGAAACAATTCATTTCAAAGGATTTATAAAGTTTTCAGCTAACATTTTGGCTACTGGCCATCTATTTAACAATTAGATTAGGAGCTCGACATTTCTACGAGGCGATAGTTGACGAGGAGTCTTTGACGAGTCAACTATCAAGCTCATAGAAATCGAGAGCGAGTAACTTAATTGTTTTAGTAAAATCACACTCACACACTACCTTCCACTAATGAACTTTTAATTTATTTACATCTTTTAAGAAATGTTCGTAAATGCAAAACAAAAATCTGCTTTTCAAAACTCACTATTTATGCTCAATAGACAGTGAGTTTTGAGCCAATCAGAATGCAGGAATCGTGATGGTGTGTGAGTGTGATATTACTAATACATTAGTAGAAACCCATACTATCACAAATCCTGCAATCTGATTGGCTCTGCTACTCGCTATCTATCACGTAACAGATAGTGAGGGTAGCGTAAACGCTAGTGCAAAACTTTCTAGAACCATGTAAATAAATATGTTTTAGCAACAATTCGAAAGTAGTTATGCTAGTGGATTTCTACTAAAACAATTAGACTACTCGTTTTCTATGAGTCAAATAGTCAACTTGGCGCTATGCGCCTCGTTAAATATCTATTGACTCATAGAAAACTCGAACTCGTAGTCTAATTGTTAATTATACAACAACACTAGTAAATAGCGTGCTCTGATTGGTCAAGAGCATGTTGCTATAAGTGTGCAGACACACGGTAGACAAATATCCCTGTTTGTTGTTGTATAGAATAAATAGATCTTGTTTTCTGTGTGCATGTACTGTAATAGATACACAGAAGACGTCACAGAATGTCATGAACAACAGTCACGCAACTCGACAGCATCTTGTTGCCAACTTTTTTGTTCATGACATTCTGTGACGTTATCTGTGTATCTATTACAGTACACATGCACGCAAAACGAGATCTATTTATTAAATAGATGGCGAGTAGCAGAGCCAATCACATTGCAAGATTCGTGATACTGATAGTATGTGGGTTGGTTTCTCCTAAAGCTAACTTAAGCTTGAATATGGTTTGAGTAACGACCAACAAGAATAAAGCTGATCATACTTAAGTTATTACCAATGTAGAAGACTTGTCACACTTTGGTCACAAACGTAGGATATTAATTTAAGGGAACGTTTAGTAACAAGCCATTTCCTTACCAATCTAGCCATCTTTTTCGAGTTTGTAGTTCAGCCTTTGTGGGTCTTCGTTCCTTTGCAAGTTTTTCGAATTTGCTCCGCTCGTGACGCAAGAGAGAAATGACCTCTACTTCCTTGAAATGAGGTGCCTTCTCTGGATTGAGGTACTTTGCCGGAAAGAGCAGGCTGTTAACATACAATGTCATAGTTCCGGGGGCCAAATTTCGTTCCACCTACGAGGAATAAACAAATCCGCCATGTTTGAAACTACTCGGGAAAGCTGCGCAACATATAAAAGCACAGGAAGCCCAACTGTCGAGTCAAGGCGCGCGCCTAGAGAAAAACTAGCGGGAACGCGAACATGAGGGATGCTTTCCATTTACCAGAAAAATTTCGGCAATACCGGTTGGAAATCAAATGGAAAGCGTCTTTTCGGGGAAATAACCGGGAATGGTGTCAAATGGAAAGCGATTTCCCGAAAGTTTCGAAATTTCCAGGTTGGGCCGGGTAAGCTCAAAAGGTTGTCCCAAATTTTCGAAATTTTCCTGGCGGGAATTTTGGTAAATAGAAAACGCCATTGGTTACCTGCAAGTATTCAAAGAATCTTTTCATGGTTTTGGGTCTCAGAATCAGGTCTGGCGTGATTTTCTTCTTGAGTCGGTTTCTTGCATACCCCCAAAAGCCTGAAATTATTTTGATAAGGATTAGTTTAAGCAAAGCGCACATTCCGCACATCAGAATCGCTAACAACAACAATACTCACCCAGAATTCTTCGTGAACACATTGCCCAGTAGGAAGGCCTAATTTGTTTGGACTGGCGCTCTAAATTAATCGTTCTCGTGAAATAATCCTCCATATTTTTCATGAAGGTTCTAGTTTCAAGAGGGAGCTCTGACAAGTCTAGCACGTACTTCTCATGTCTCTTTCCGGGCTGGTCATTAGAGGAACCGACGACCCCTTCGCTAGAACTTGAACTTGAATACGGTACAAGACAGGACGACGCCATCATAAGTTTCGTTTCGATCATCCCAAACGTTTCCATCCAACCTCAAAGTTTCGATGAAGCAAGCTGGGTTTTATATGTTTTGGAATGACGCAGAGGGGCATAGATATGTGACAAATTCCATCCATAAATCTGGAAAGCACGCCTAATCTGGTATTGTCATCATAAGATCCATTGTTACTTGGCCGCTGAGAATGGCCTTTCACAAGTTCAAGTTGTAAATTTTCAGGATGAGCATTCCGATTGGCTGTTCAGGATTGTACAGGGAAGTATAGAGTTGCACTTTCAGGGTTGTACCAGGCGTTTAGAATTGTACGTTCAGGGTTGTACATCATGGAGTATCTATTCGTCCAGAAGGGTTGTACAAGGAGTGTAGAGTTGTAGGTCTAGGGTTGTACATCATGTAGTGTAGAGCTGATGTTCAGGGTTGTACATGGCGTTTGGAATTGTACGTTCAGGGTTGTACATCATGGAGTATCTATTCGTCCAGAAGGGTTGTACAAGGAGTGTAGAGTTGTAGGTCTAGGGTTGTACATCATGGAGCGTAGAGCTGATGTTCAGGGTTGTACATGGCGTTTGGAATTGTACGTTCAGGGTTGTACATCATGGAGTATCTATTCGTCCAGAAGGGTTGTACAAGGAGTGTAGAGTTGTAGGTCTAGGGTTGTACATCATGTAGTGTAGAGCTGATGTTCAGGGTTGTACATGGCGTTTGGAATTGTACGTTCAGGGTTGTACATCATGGATTATCTATTCGTCCAGAAGGGTTGTACAAGGAGTGTAGAGTTGTAGGTCTAGGGTTGTACATCATGTAGTGTAGAGCTGATATTCAGGGTTGTACATGGCGTTTGGAATTGTACGTTCAGGGTTGTACATCATGGATTATCTATTCGTCCAGAAGGGTTGTACAAGGAGTGTAGAGTTGTAGGTCTAGGGTTGTACATCATGTAGTATCTATTCGTCCAGAAGGGTTGTACAAGGAGTGTAGAGTTGTAGGTCTAGGGTTGTACATCATGGAGCGTAGAGCTGATGTTCAGGGTTGTACATGGCGGTTTAGAATTGTACGTTCGGGGTTGTACATCATGGAGGTTTCTATTCGTTCAGAAGGGTTGTACAAGGAGTGTAGAGTTGTAGGTCTAGGGTTGTACATCATGGAGTGTAGAGCTGATGTTTAGGGTTGTACATGGCGTTTAGGTGCAAGAAACTTAGCTAAGATTGTGAGCTTTCTTCAAAATACCTTTTAGAACGTCAAGTAACCAGGTGGTGCTGTGAGATTTTGTCAAATGAGCTTTAAAAACCGCCGTCGTAAACAAGGCATCCCACTTAACAAACTTTATATTTTGTTTGTAAGTTAGAGCTCTTTTCTATAAGAACGTTCAGCCTAAAAATTGCCCAAAATCTAGGAGTCGACATTTGGAACATTTGGAATCAATAACACCTATGCTGGGCAGGGTAATGACATGAATGTTTGTTATGCGCTGTCTTTTCTCGGCGGGTGCGGTCATCAAACAAAATTGTCATCAAACCAAAATCAATTCTTTGTGTTTTCAAAATTTACAGGTGCTTAACAATGGCAGAAGGCTATGGACGGCCTGCAAGGAGCGACGAATACAGCAACTGTGCAGGTCCTATAATCGAATGTTCTGTCGTTATCAATTGGTTCTATTGTTTCTCTGAGGTCAAAGAAAAATACTTGAAACCATACCCAATGTAAATAATTATGCATGGACTGTGCGTAGAAGTGAAAAGCAGAGTTAATTGATATGCACTAACCTCACCTGTACAAAAGATTGATTAGACTTAAATAAATAAAATTTGGAAGACGAACATGTTTCTGTAATTGTTATGATACTTAGTATTACCGTAAGAATTTCTACGCGCTGATTGACCGGGAGAATCTTGTTTCTTGCTATACGCTTGCGTAGTCGAGGTTTTTTGAAGTCTTTTGAGTGCTGTTGCAGTGCGCGGGTGAAAGCGGTACTAACCCAGGCGTCTAGTTAATTAAGTTGTATAAGCAGAGCTCGGTGCAATGGTAACGGGTGCTGTGATCAGCATAGGCGCGCAGAAAAAAGAAACTGGCTTTTGCAGTTTCTTTTTTCTGAGGTCAACAAAAACCCAGACAGAGCGCACTGAATAAATCCTCTGAGTTTGATATGGCATATATTATAGAGTTTACTGACACAGATCCTAACGCCCTTGGCACTGCGGCACATCAACATCAGCTATGATCGAAGCCTTTTTTTTTTCATCAAAACAGAGATAAATTTTCAAGACAATGCCAAAAGCGAACTGACTAATTAGAGCAACAGCACTGATACCGGGTCGGTGTGAGCTCGTAAACAGTAGTAGCCTAGCAGAAGCAAAGCCGGGTAGTAGCTTACCCAGCATGCATTGCGCGCAGGGCCCAAATCTTAAATGGCGTGTATCGGTGCGGGAATTGGGTGTTTTGACGCGAAAAACTGTGTGGAGTGGCCAGAAGGTATGTATGCGCGCGTTGGCGCGGGTTTTGAAATTTTCAAAAAAGGCTGAAAACTAGTGGATAAAATTAAAAAGGTGCATATATATGTGTAGGTTTGGGTAGCCTGTGTACATGCGTGACATGTGATGGACTCATTATAGAAAGAGGTTCATGAATATAGCGAGTAACGCACAACCTGGTGCGTTGCGTGGCAGGCTGTAGTCAGGGCAAGCAAAGATGGCGGCAGGTAGACAGCGAACAGGTGGGATGTTTTTTTGGGGCCGCAGGCTCGTGCGATGTTTAGTTTAAAGACCACGAGACTGTTTGTCGAAGCTGGCTGCCCAAGATTTTATTTGACATTGGACTGGTTCACACTAGAGACGAGTTTCCCGTGTGAGACGAGTTTCCCCTACTCGCCTTGAATAAGGTTCCCTGCATGTTCTTCTGTGATCACGCGAAAACAACTTTTTTGAAGGAGATAACTTACTTACTTAAGTTAAGTAAGCTTACTTAAGTAGTGAACAAGCAAGTGTTTGCGAGTAGAATTGTTTTCTGACGAGAAACTCGTCTCAGAATAGTTTTCCGTCTCTAGTGTGAATTCGTCTGTGATACCACTTTCCATTTACAAGTCATGGCTTATAAATTTGTCATTAGATCATGCATGTGTTGCCCTTTTCGATCCCTGCTTATATTGAGTTGGTAAGTGTAGTAAATGTGCTCATTGCCAAAACATGACGACATAAACGTTGGTGCAAACACCTGTAATCTTTGTGACTGAAAACTTCAGGGCCTCTTGAAATTTAATCTTGTCTGCAATGCATAAACATGCACCATCTGTACTATAAACTGCACCCTCTGAGGTGATAATAGACCTTTTTCGGTAAAGCCTGCCTTGTCTTTCTTTCCGGATGAGGGAAGACATTAACTAAGAACGAAGAGACCTGTAAGGTCCCACAGTGAAAGGATCACCCCAAATAGCTGGCTAATTGAATTTCCAATAATTATGTTACAACACGTACAATTGGAGAGTTTTGAGTGATGTGGAATGTATTTAGGGATTGCCTTTCATTCTGGAAAACCTGGCCTTTGGATGCACGAGTGGTGAGAGGATACTGCACCTATTTCAATTAACACCATGCATGACATAATGAAGACACTATTTCTGGTATTTTCCTCGAATTTGGACAACCAAACCAAACCAAACTAAACTAAAACCACCTGATGGCACTTTGTTTGTAACTGCTTTGCGACACAATTTGACATGAACTGCTTGGTTTTAGTCAATGATTATCATTGCGACTTATGAAGCATGGCTCATGTGATACATGGTTAATTGAAATAGGTGCGTGTATAATCCGCTATAAAACTTTTTGTTTTGTTTTCAATCTTCTTGTGCACCAGCAGGGGGCTCCTGTGAGGAGGGGGGACACGGCAGCACCACCCTTGCCTGGGCCCACATACTTTTGCCGCAGTAGTCGGTCCAGAACCTGTCAGCGTCGATCGACATGGGTCCGTCGAACCAGGCGGTCAGAGCCTCTGGTATCTCCCCAGTGGCTAGGCTAGCGATGGCCAGCTTGACGTAGCCTAGTGCCAGCCCTGGTCCGTCCTCGTGGAGGCGCTGGTCTGTGGCCACCTTGCCAATGCATCTGAAGATCTCCCAGAAGCTGCTGAAACCTCTGTTTGGCAGCACAAAACCCCTGAGTTTGTGGAAGTGTCCCTTCTGTAGGCGACCAACACAGCGCACCTTGTACAGCATGTTCTCTGCACAACAGAGAATATCTTGAAGGCAGCCTTTTACTTTCAGTGCCTGTCGAGAACCCACGCCTGAGGATGTAACGAAACCCTTGTTTAAAGCATGCTCTGCCAGCACCAGCAGTAAGTTCTATCCATTTTCAAGGTGTCTGCATTCTGAGATAGGGTTTCAATATGCCAGTATTATTCCACATCGATCAGGGGAGATGTCAATCAGGACCAGAGGGGGGGGGGGGGGTTGTGTTTTTCCACAACAACTTGCAGAGAGAGAGGTATTTACTAATCATTGTTGTCGTGTTTCACAGCCTACCCGTCCAGAGCTTGTGAGCACAGTACATGCACCACACTGAGGGACAGTTAGAAACCCAACCCACCTAAACACTCCTCGACTTCGTCGAGGAGCATGCTGACGGATGCAGACAGTTCCAGCCTCATTCCAAAAGTCTTCACCGCACCCCGTCCAAGCTTCCGTGGGAGGCCAGAGGGACCGCCAACTTTGCCCACTTGAGTAAGTTGGTTGAAAAAGTGGCACGGATAGCAGTTTTCCTGGGATTTGCACCAACAACCCGGGTCCTCGCTCGCTGCCCCCCCTTGTTTGTAGGGGCACTCGTTTTGGAGGCAGACACATTCCTGGCAGATGGTCTCCCAAAGCTCTGTCAGGGCATCGTCAGCCGCCTGCCTTGCATGGTCTTGGAAAGCAGTTGCACCCTCCTGGGAATCTGGATCTGGCTGTCAATCAAATTGAACAGGCTAGCAGGTGAGTGTGAGGCTGTAAACAAGTCAGTAATCTTGCAAGAATCAAATGTAATGTCATAGCCAGCAGGATTGGCAAGAAACATTCAGGAAATCTTCAAACTCGGTGATTTCATAGAACAGCTGTGGCAACATTCCTCTGTTAGCGTTTGTTAGCGTTGCCATGGTAACAATCCGCGTTTGAGGTCTTCTCTTTTAAAAATAACAAAAAATCTGCATTGTGTGCAAGGATACAAAATACGGCCAAAATGTTTCTACTACTATTGTGAGGTATTCTTTTGGGTTCATACAAAATGATCTCATGTCAATATTTTAGAGATTTTTGCTAATTTATCATGTGCAGCCCTGGTGCAAAGACTGTTACCATGACACTCCTAATTAACATATCTGGGCATAAGTATTGGTATGCTGCCTGATGTTCTCAAGTTTGAACATTGTCTGTCCCTTGTTTGTTGCTAAGATGTAGCGGTAAGCATTTCCTCTGGATTTATCTGTCCCTACTATGACGTCACTACTATGATGCCTTAAAAAATAAACACCATTCTTCCCCATTTTGAAAGAGCTTTCTTATAAGTATAAAACGATTTTGTTGTTGTTGTAGGCACTTTAATGATATCGTGATCAGGAAACCGATTCCTGTATTTCTCTCTCAGCACATTATCCGTGTGGCTGAGCTACAAGTGCTCTGGCTTATTTTCTGCAAAAAGAGGTATGGGCAAAAACGTCAAAGCCACCCATTTTATTGGAAAAATAATCAATTAAAAAAAAAAAGACGTTGCCAAGGTAACATTGTTTGCTGCAATGGTCCTCTTTTTTTCACAGGAGCTGTGGTTTTGTCACGCCTAAGGGTCTACCATTAGGTTACCTCGGTCGAGACGGGCGGGTTGGCCAGTAGAAAGTCTTTCCAGCCCAGCAGCTGCGCTCTCGTCGGCAGGCATTGGATTTGCACACGCTCCAGGAAGGTGACCCTGGCCAGGTCTCCGGAAAATGCCAGGTCCATCACCTCTTTGGCCAAGTTTTCGCTAGTCGTTGCCTCACCGGGGCCACCGGCTGCCCTGAAGAAGGGATATAAAGAAGAAAAAAAATGAAGCCCTGAGCAAATTCGAGATTTCAGGCCGTTTTCATGAACTGAGTGCACCAGCGAGCAATCTGGTATGTCCATACAACACCGCGATCGAGCGCTGGGGATGGCCTTACTTGTTCGCGTCGCCTTTCTTCCTGCCTTTGCCTCTGGCTCCAGAAGCCCCACCCCCGTCTCGTCGTCTCGCCCTGGATTCTGTAGCCTCCTCTGGCGCGCCACCACGAGTCTCTTCGCCCGTACTTTGTCTGGCCTCCTCGAGGCCTTCTACAGGGTCTGCTACAGGCTCACCAACACCTAACCCTCTCGAGGCGCGCCCGATGATTTTCGTGGCACTCCTGTAGACGAGATGCCTAACTGGTATGCAGGGTTCCTTGTCTCCGCGTGTCGTGCCCGCAGCTTGCGACAGGATGGGACCGGCTTTCACCGTCTGATCCGTCACTGGGGTCTCCTCCGCTTCAGACTCCGAAGAGGCAACGAACGCGTCGCCATCCTCCTCCGCCCGCGCCAACACCGTTTTAACAGAGGAAAGATCCGCCTCGCCTAGCCGCTTGAACGTTGCGAAACAGACGCCGAATTCAGCCATCGCCTTCAGGAGGTAGAGCGGCGAGTAGTCACTACCCATGTACTTGAGCGCCGCGTATCTGTCGTCAAGACGGAGTAGGATGACTAGTCAGCCACATTTTTGTTTGTTTGTCCCAATGGTATGCCAAAAGCAGGCGGACAGATTGCAGCCACTGTGTAACTGAGGTCTGTACGCGGTTCTTTTGGCGAACGATTGGCTCTCAATTCATTGCGTGCTGCATTCATTTTCTGCACAAAACGGGCGACTAACAGGGACAAGATTCGTGACGACGCTTAGGAAATTCAATTGCAGATTTGCCGTTTGTAGCGCCATGTGACGACGCTTTAATTAGAACGAGAATGCAACGCCGGGAATTGGCGGCCAATCAAATTTGGGAAGTGGGATGAATGGCCCCCTGATAGGTCTGGCTTTCACGTAAATTCGCCGTGGGTTTAATGTTACTTTTAAAGGGAATGCGCATCGAATGGGCCCGTGAAAGGGATGTCTCGCCAAACTAGTATGATTTCTGAATTGTTCGCTTTTTTTTAGAGGCCCATTCACGCCCAATTTCCCTTTTGCGCGACCTTGGCATGCGCATCTTTTGCCACAGAACATTAAAAAATTGTGAAGAAAATCAGTCAGGAGAAATGCTGTTTCTTTGCCATGGGAAATCCAAACGCTTGCGGTTTCTTGCTTCCTTTTTTGCTTTTTGTTTTTTTTTTCCTGCAGTGGCGGACAAAACCAGCCTTTCTTCCTGACTGGGGTTCTGTGCAAACGAGAAACTCTACCCAAAAGGTATAGCAAAACATATCATGCAACCAATACCTGCAGCTCACGAGTTTTGATAAGCTCAGACCAATGCCTTCCACCGCCTGTTGGCTCACGTTCGCTGCGACGTCCATTACCGCCATTCGACGCAGGCACAGGTTGGTAGCCCTTGAGCAAACTGTGATGTTACCGGGTAGAAAACCGCCGTGACTCTCGGCTACCAAACGGCGCGGAAATCCATGTGTATATTGCGGGCTTGCGTCGCTCCAGGCAGGGGCCCTCTTTACGACTACGTTTCCGTATCTGCAACGAAATCAGGCAGGCGGGGGGTGCTCTTTCTTAGAATCAAAAGGTCAATGAATGTGCGGACGCATTCGCGCGCAACGAAGACAACGACATACACTTGCCTGTCCAATCTGACCTCGTTCACGTGCTCGTCCAGCTCGTCACGACCGCACCGCAAAATCTCCTCGAGGCCTCTACACTCTGTCATCAACAGATCGCTCCTGGAGAGCGGAGCACCCTCTTGTGAAGCGCGAGCCGGGTCTCCAAGCACAGATTCATCAGATACTTCCCAATCTTTCAACCTCTCCTCGAGATAGGCACCGGCGTCTGCGGCATTTTCAAATACAACTGGACAATCGCCCTCCGGCTCAGCCTCTTCCCTCGAGGAGCGCAGGTGTCGCGGGAGACGCAGGATGTCTAATACCCGTAGATCGAAATTGAAGCGCAGTGGCTCTTGTCGCGACACGGCGTAGGCCAGCGGAAAATAGGGCGCGACACCTCTCAGATTCAGGAGGTTATCAGCTGCGGCGTGACTGTACTCCTGCAAAGAAATGGGAGAGAGAGAGAGAGAAATAGCGACGTGCTTTTCACTCGAGCTGTCGGATAGGTTTGGATTGGCCGGGTACGCGAGTTTCCAGTTAGAAAAGGTTGAGCCCAAGACCCGACGGGAGATACAAATGCACTCGCAAACAAACCTCTAGACTTTCACTCTCTTCTCCGTCTTTGGCAAGGAACGAATCAACGTCACCCTCCTCTGTGTCGAGTTCATCCTCCTCCTCCTCAGATTTATCTTCCCCTTCGCTGTGCACACACAATCAACAACAACAACAACAACTACAACAAAACGTTTAGCGTTCGCCAGACAAGAGCAAATGAGTCTAGAGATTTCACTAAATAATGATGCTTCTAGAGACTTACGTCCGGTCCCTAGCTGCCTCGTCCAAGACAAATTCACACCGGGGTCGTTTGGCGGTTTTCTGCCCGGTGGCGTTAGACCGATGGTCACCGTCTCTTGGGCTGCAGGAAAAAAGTGCTTAAATTGTCGGCTAAAACTTGCGTATGCCGAGAATACACCTATTTCAGAAACGGTTGCACCATCCCAAGTGTCTGTCATTTTGCACTGGATTAAAAAAACGCGAGCTACGATGACGGTTGTGACGGTGCAACGTTTTCTGAAATAGGTGTAAATGGACGAAATAGATTGGGATGGATCGATATGTTTGCAATATACCTCTTTGAGAGAAGCCGGCGGGGAAGGGGTGTACATCGGCTTGGACCGTCGTCGTGCGCCTGCGAACAGTCAAAGGCACACGTGACACCGCGAATGTAGTGCGCCGGGCTTTAAAGGTTCGCTGTAACAGGACGCTTTTTGTGTGGGTTGTAAAATAAATCAACAACATGCTTGAAGAGCATTATGAATAAACAAACTAGTACTGATAAATTGTCGCTGATTTCTAATGGGATTCAGAATCCGTATCTGATAAAAAACAAAAACAAAACAACAACAGCAAACTAGGAACCTAGTGAAAACATGTCTTTGTTCACTCACCGAGCGGGACTTTCTGCTCTACTGTGGGACAAATATTTGTCCAAAGGACCTGCAGATTTGTCGCTTGTCGAAGACATGATTTTACTGAGCGCAAAGTCAGCTAGCTGGATATTTTTCTCTTCTTCTCATTCTGCGCGAGGGATATCCCCCATATCAGGCGCCATGTGATTGGTCGCCCCGGGACCAGTGCGATGCGCAAGGGATATCCCCAATATCAGGCGCCATGTGATTGGTTGCCGGGGCTGTACTGCGCAAGGGATATCCCCCATATCAGGCGCCATGTGACTTGTCGCCCCGGGGCCAGTGCGATGCGCAAGGGATATCCCCAATATCAGGCGCCATGTGATTGGTCGCCCCGGGACCAGTGCGATGCGCAAGGGATATCCCCCATATCAGGCGCCATGTGACTTGTCGCCCCGGGGCTGTACTGCGCAAGGGATTTCCCCAATCAGGCGCCGTTTGATTGGGGCTGTGCCGCGCAAGGATGGGCTCCTCCATTCGCCTTTGTCACGCGCTGCCATTTTGTTTCCAGAACGACCCGGCAAAGCAGAAAAAGGCAATGAGCCACTCAACTGTTGGTTCTAAAACAAATAAGGAGTACTTTTTGGTAGCCTGGTCAACTTTTGTACCATAAATCCCAGCATCAGGCCTGCTTGGCCATGCTGAATATATCGGCTGAAAAATTCAAGATGGCGCTTTTGTGACAAAGGCGAATAGATCGATGCCCGAACATGGCGTTGGATTTTGTTGGGGAAAACCCGGTTCGAAAAAGCTGACTCGGCGCGTGCAAGCTTTCAGCCCTGAAGGCTTTTGCGCAAGCTTTTGGGTAAACATGAATAAAAATCTAACGGGCTGTTCCAAAAAATAGCTGTACCCCAGCCGAGGAACTCCCAAATTTTCAAAGATCGCGACATCCCTGTGGGAAACAATTCTCTAGCCCTTTTCCATGTCAAAAGATTTCCCTTTTCCATGTCAATACCAGACTTCCCTCTGTTGATAGTCAGAGCTCATTCGTTGTTGATTGCTGACAACCAAAGTTGCTTCGGGAATTTTTTGGATGATCTAATTCCCAAAGCATCTTTTTGACACGTCCCGGATTCAAAAAACAACTAGGTTTAGAAGTATTTCAGCTCTCTCGATTTTTATTTCATTTGGCAGATGTGGTACACAACCTAAAAAGAATGTGCACTCTTTAAAAAAAAAAAAATTCTACCATCTTTGAATGGTATGTTTGCTGGTAGTAAAACCCCATTCTCAGACAAAAACACCATTCAGAATTACTACATGCCAACCAAGGCCACCAAAAGTTAAGTCTTTGACCAAATTTGTGAGACTTGTTGACGTTCATGATTTCGCATTATTTTGGGTAAATTGCAGTGCAGAAAATACTCCAGTAAGTTTTCTTGAGCGTATTTACAGACCTGTTGCGGCTATTGTCAAAATGAACTACCGTGAGTGGTTATTTTGTAAGGCTATTTCTTTGGGTGGCCTTTGGATTAATTTTATCTTTCTTGGGCACTTTGTCTCCAGGCGTATCTGTCAAAATAACATTGGCATTCGTTTCCTAGTCGTCTTTTCAACCCATGCCTCCGACTTGAACGCTCCAAAAGTAATTATGAGGCATAAAACCACCATTTGCTTATACGCATGTGTAGGTGGCTGTCACCAAAGCCTCCCCCGCGAGGTGACGAGCAGGGGAGCTCTGGGTACGAGAATGGGTCTTTTCAAAACAATTAGTTTTTTTTTGCGCATGCGCATTTGCGAGTTCTGCCCTAGCTTTGCATAATGCAGGTCCTTTATATGGAGTCTGTAGGTATTAAAATGATAAAAAAAAAAGGTAGTTTTTTGGTAAGCTCCCCGCACATGGACACCTGCCAATAATAATAACCCTAAGGGCCACAGAGGCGACCTGAGTTTTTGTCCCTTTCGACAGCCAAACAGCTCTAAATAAATGACTATGCGATTCCGGTCTGCTGCTAAGGTTGTAAAAGGGCTCATTTGGTGTTGATTGCTGACAAAAACAAGCAAAGTTGCTTCAGAAATTGGAAGAAACAATCGCAGTGAAATTCATTTTGCAGATCTAATTCCCAAAGCAACTTTTTGATGCTGGTTTCAAAATAAAGTATAAACACATTATCTCGGATCTCTTTTCATTTTATTTCATCTGCCATATTTAATATATATAATTTGCACTCATCTAATCTTTCTGACATATTCTAAAACAATAATACCATATAAATTTCAAAACCCTTCAAGTGATTATAGCAACTTACGTCAGTTCTCCCACAGAATGGATAACAAATTGAAATGTATATTCTTTTTTTTTTTTTTCAATCATTTCATGGCGATTTCGAAACTTTTCACTCTCTCCCTTGCTATATGCATAGGTCACATACCAACCCAGCTGTGAAAAGTGGCCCAGAGTAAGACTGTGCTTTGGCATTCAAAGGCTGTCAATTGATTCTTTTTCTATTTCCATGGTGTCTGTTTTAACTCAAAGCTGTTTCCAGGAGATCTTCCTACATACCAAAGCAGCAATACGTTCTTAACTTTCCAGGAAGAGTGAAATTCTAGCCATTAATCACCTCACAAAAGTACTTGAAAATTGAGGCATGATGCCAGGATAATTTGCCAATGGCCTTTGAACCCTCAAAGGCCAATCAACCACCTAGAGCCTTTGCACCTTATTTTCTTATTATTAATAATAATAATTGATCCATTGTTTTGGGGGGTGCTTTGAATGGCTAATAGACCACAAAGGCTCTCGGTTGATGATCAACTCCCTTTAAATTGATAAAGGTTCCAAGAGCATGGAACTATTATTCTGGAATAATCTGCAGTGAATAGCACAGTATATGCAGGAAAGGAGCTAGAGAGAAACAAAAAGTCGATAGGCCCAAATTATATATTATAAAGGTAATGGATTCAATGTTAAATATATTTTTCAGCCATAAATTATGTCATTTTTCATAATTAAATGCCACTGAGATTCTTATAACTCAAGGGGCTTGCGAAACCCCAACTTAGAACTGTTACGGCTGCAAAACATGTCATTTTAATTGCTGCCAGCTCAGACTTCCCAGTGATTTTTTCTGATGGAAGTAACCAGCTTTTCGTTTCCCGGTAAATTTGCACTCCCTTTCATTTCCGTTTACTCTACCCTTGGAGCTTCTTCTAGCTGGTCCCTTTGTTACACACTATATCACAGGAGCAAGACGTTCCTCCCAGGCCGAATAGAGTGAACTCTTCCTAACAAAGTTTATGAATCTGACAAGGTGCTACCTTCCTCACCTAGACAAGGCTACAAATGAACCAATCTTGTGCGTGAAGCCGTTCTGGTCATGGTCGCTGCCGGCATTATCACAATGCATCAGTGGTGGTCTGGTCTGGAATGCAATGGCCATACTTCAACTCAGCTAGTCATCTTGAGTGTCTGAGTGAAGAGAAACAAAGTTATTGAATTGCTATACAACTTGCTACGACAGGCACTTGACCAATCATAGAAACTACAAATCAAGTGGAAATCACTTTAAGAGCGAGCAATACATGGCATGAACTTGGAATTTTGTTAACATAACTATACTGCTGGGGAAATGTGAATGACACCAGGGGTAGATCCAGAATCCCAAGAAAGATACTTTCTACTTTTGTACCACTGAGTATTTTACTGTGCTTAAATAAACTGGATGCAAGCCCTTTTCATCCTTACCTAAAGGAAGCTGCAACACTTTCAGTCAAACCGTCGGTGCTATCACTGTGGATGAAAATGATGAAAAGTCAAGAACTAGTCTTACTGTACCTTGATGCATCATGGAGAGTGCTGCATGTTTAGCATATGATTGTCATGCTGCCCAGGCCAATTTACAGATAGCCATAACATATGCCAGGGACTTTACCAGAGTGGTACTAATCATTCTAACAAGGGGTGGTGCTGTTTGACTCGCACTCCAGCACACAACCTTTCAGGCAATTGGTTTCATTGCAGAATTTCTTATTTTTTTTTTGTTACCAACAGAATGCCAAAGCACACCCCTGCGAAATGGATTCCAAGCTTTTTTGGAAAACAGTTAAATTGAATGGAATTCCATCGAATTCAACTGTTTTCTAAAGGATTCCAAAATGCGTTTTTTAACGCCTATTTCTGTCAGGAAAAGACTTCTGGAATTCCCTTGAATTCAATGCAATTCCAGAAGGATGCTTAAGGGAAGGTGTCAAATGTTTGGAAAATAATGGAATATAGTTGAACTCTCGGCTTAATTAACAGACTAATCACAGTTCCAGCAAATTCCAAACAATTCCAAACTAATTTTGACAGCTCGAAACATAATGCAGACTCAACAACCAAAGAATGCAATGTTTGGCGGTTGAAAACACGCAACACAAAGGCGGGCTCAAAAGAGGTATGGAGAGTTTAGGAAGTTCACATTCGTTCATTAGACCTTATCATGGGATTGTTCAACGTGGGAATATATCCTGTATATTACAGGTAAGTAAAGAGAGCACGTACCTTATCAATGGATTGAACATGTTGAGTGTAAACGGATTTCTAAGGCTGCTCAGACTAGCTGACGGGCGCAGCCGTTTAATATGTATTATACCTCGAGTTTTGAACAGCTTTAAGCCTGGTTTGAACGATTTCTAATCTTATAGAACTCTTAAAATGCTAGCATATCATATTTTACACGCTTTTGGTATTGATATTTAGTTTGGAGAGTATAATTGGGGCTCCGAGTTGATGTATTTTGGCTGTGCTAATTCTACAGAGGTGCACCACATGACTTAACGGGCGCTAGTCGTTATAATCTTGTGTTACGGCGGCGTAAACATTTTAAGCGAAGAACTATATGAACTGGTGCTTTCCCTACAGCAATGTTTGCATTCTAATCTAAACCTCGGGTCTCGGTCAGGCTCGACATTCTCGGATTATTTACCATTCGTTAAGTTGGCATCTGGCCCCTCACTTTTGTGTCATCCCGTGCGAGGGTCGATCTGGTCGTTCAATCGTTCAACGCGAATAGTACAAATAGCAAGTAATAGTATTTCTTCGTCTAAATGCTACTTTATACCATAATATTTCAATGCTTTTCGGATAGGTGTGTTTGATATTCCAGCGGAGTTAAATATCTTTTCATTCGAACGTGTAGGTTTTTTGCGTGAGTAGAATATTAACAGCTAAGATGGATTAAGTTACTGCGGTGTTAATATTAACTCAAACATAAACACTTATATTATGTTATAGCTAAAGAGAAAGTCGGCTTAGAGTAGGCAGGCTGTTAGCAACAGTTAGGATAATTTAACACCAGACTTTAGGAACAAATGTATTTTTGTCAACATGGCCTTTCTTTCATACAATTGTGTTTTTTTCTTAAATGTGTAGCGGGAAAAGGCGTTGTGATGTGCACACGGCATCTTTCTCATCCAAAACGGACTAATTGGCCTTGCGGAGGAATTGCTAGGGCAAGTTCTATTAAAATTTTACAAATGAAATGCAAATTTACGTATATAATATAGGTTTTATACCATAAGTAAATGCATCGGAATTAGAAGGCATGTTTTCCGAAAGATTCTATTAATTTCAAATATATTCCATTAATTTCCAATAGATTCCAATGAAGTTCAAATAAATTCCAAAAGATTCTATTAAATTGCAAGAGAAATGAGACAGTTAACGCCAGACAATTTCGTGTATTTCAATTCCATTGAATTCAATGGAATTCTACGGATATTTCCAAGCTCTAAAACGATGCTTGGAATTCCAAGGAATTCCATGGAATTCTATGTTCGAATTTACCATGAAAATTAACACCTTCATTCCATGGAATTCCATGGAATTTCCATGGAATTTCATGGAACTATTCCATGGAATTCCTTTCAATTTCCATGGAAATCCATGAAATTCTAATGGATGTTTCGCAGGGGCAGTGTTAGGCCTAACAGCAAATGTTGAACTTCTGTCGAACCTTACCTGGTCTGGCACACCAGCCCCATTTTTTCTTGTATTTTAAAAGCAAAAAGGACCTGTTTTGGGCTAAACATTCTTGTTTTGTGGGTGGAAATCTCCCAAAACTGTGCAGCTTGATCTAAGGGGTGTATAAACAATACTCCCCAAAGAGAATAACCCTACAAAGGTGTTAGAATTCTCAAAACAATGCTCTTGCAAGTCAGAACAACCCTTGAAAGGGGATAATTCCCCTTTAGGGTTATATTTTACCTTAGGAATTTTCAAAAGAATTCTCTTGCAAAACATGAATATCCTTTAAATCCTTAAGCCGCTTGCTACGGATATTTAACCATTATCCTGCGAGATTGCGCAGAGTATCGTCTGATACTTAGCCGATGAGGGACGCGGTCCCGAGTTGGCTAAATCAGCACAGGTTCTCCAAGCTCCATGGGAGTTTAAAATAATTATTTGAATAAAGCTAAAGTAGTTTCAATACCGTATGGTTGTTATTGACTTCACTTACACGAACTGTGCTTCGCTAGCGACTGTATTGAGTCATCACATAACCCATCTGTAAGAGAAATAACAGTACAATAATAAACTTTCAATAAACTTTCATTTAGCCATCCCGTACATACGATAAATTTGAGTTTTGAGTTCGTTTTTGGCGATTTCACCTCTCTTCCCCCTATATAAAATCTCTCAAAGGTAGGAGACTTCCACACCACCACCCGAGAGAAAACAGCCATAAATTCAAAAAAAAAAAAATGCTTGAATCTGCTGAAAATCGCCACTGAGCCATAGGGAAAAGATAGACCTATTCATCTCAACCGACTGACGGAGCAAAACCTACTTTGTTTAGGAATTTCAAGTCGAAAGACTTGTTCTTTCCACTCTCATAAGGCGTACGATGATTTAGGCGTGTAGAAAGTCCATTGAAAAACACGAATTCGAATGTTTACAGTCAAGCGACCACGTGATAAATTCAAAACAGGCTGCCCTCGCCTCTGATTGGCGAACGTTTGCTTTTCGCTTTGTTACGTTTGCCAATCAGAGGCGAGGGCAGCCTGTTTTGAATTATTTTATGAGAATGGTTTTATTATTCAGCACATTGACAGCACAAAAAAAACCAGAAAACATTACTTTTGTGTCTTAATTACGAGCTCAATACATCATATTCCCTCAGAGACGGATATCGCAGGATATCTGTCATGTACAGAAGACAGCTATTGGGGTTCCAATGACCATATTTGGGCAGTGCATTGATGTGCTGAATAATAAGTTAGCTTAGCCAGTAGGCCCGAGTGCACGCGGTTATGCAACTTGTTGTTGATCATTCTGCTGAGATTTTTTCCCTATTTACAGGGTGAATGACTCCTTGGGAGAGCACTATACTTTTAACTGTTAAAATTGATTTACTCACCAGTTCGTTCCCTAGTTAAGTTACACCACCACCATGGCTTCGGGTAGGCGTGTATAAGTTACATTATAACTAGAAGACTCTACTCCCTCTGGTTTGCGCAAATTGCATATTATAGAAACAGTAGAAATGTCGCGAAAAGGAAAAGCTTTGGAATGAACCAAGCCTATTAAAGCTCGTTGTATACTTCTGCTGCATTCCGTTACAGCTGTCTTGGCTAAAAACCTGCTAGTTTCTCCTCGAAGAGCTTTCTGCTTGGGTGCCGCCATCTTGAATTTCAATTTGAATGAGCAGATTAGGATTGGTGACTAGTGTAGTAGATATCGCTTGACGGGTTTCCTGTGCTGTAAGAAAGATTACTCTGGATGGGTGGCAGCAGCAGCTTTTCTTGGAAGTATAGTCAGGTTTGTTTGACTTTGTAACCGCGACGACGCGCGCAGGAATATACTTAGCAAAGCCGAATAGGCGCATACCCAGCATACTTTGTTACTTTGTGCGCAGGGTGACAAACTTAAATGCCGTGTATTCGTGAGGGGAATGGGCTGTTTTGACGCAAAAGAAAAAAAAAACTGCAGAGGGGCGAGAAAGTTAGGTTAGGCGCGCGTTGGCGCGGGTTTTTAAATTTGATGGAAAAATAACAATAAAAACTACCTAGTTAAGGGAGGATTAGGCCTACGGCAAAAGATGGGGTACTGGCACTTTGAGAGTGCATTTCAGAGTGCAGGGGGTCTCTAAGTTAAAGGCAGGCTAAGCAAATGCCCTTTATGAATAGTATAAGCCTAGCGCTGCTGCTGTTAAACTTAGCAAGAATGAGAGTTCATAAATCGACGATAATAAGTGATGATCCATACTTTGGTGAAAGGATCGGGCGAATTCGTTGGAACTCTATAACCTTGGCTACGCATGCTCAAGAACAGAACCTTATGCGCGTCGCCTTAGCTGCGGCCAGACGACCAAAGGCTCTGGGGGTGACATTGCGTAAACCTGCGCTGCAACACTCAATGGAAGTACCACTTCATATTGAAAGCCACCCAGTCGAGGACCCTTGTGTCAGTTACACACCCTACTGAAAGTCCAGTGAAATTCTTCATGACCACCCTGGAAAACAAGTTTACCCACTCTGGAACTTCATATCTTTAAGAGGCCTCCCTCAAGTTTGCCGCTGCCATAGTGTACCTGCCCTGGAATTCTAGACCGCTCTGTTGAGGACCCCTAAATCCCAGGAGCCCTCAACGGGGTGACTGGAAATGCTACCGACCAATACGTTAATTCCATGTGTAAAATGGTTCCTTTCTTAAGGGCGATATGTGCCGTGAATGTCAGAATAAAAGTCAGACAAAATGTAGCTGCAAAACTTCTCTTTATTATTATTATTATTCTTCTTGTTAATATCACTATTATTATAATATTACATCTCTGTATTATTATGATTATTATTATTTACTAGACTGTATATTAACCTCCACCAAATTTCAGCAGCATCTGATTAAAAGGCAGGAAGTTATAGGGTCTGAAATTCTGAAATTCTGCCTTCAGAAAATTGCCCTCCACTGCTAAACTTGCGTGCAGCCAAAATTCAGAACTTTTCAGGAGCTATAACTCTACAGCTTTTTATCGGATTGCGCTCAAATCTGGAATGAGAATTCTATGAAACCTGATCGATTTGTAGAACAAATGTTTGATTTCGTGTCATATGCTCTTTAAGGGTGCAAGCACTCCAAAATCATACCCTGTCCAAGGTTTCCATAAAAATAATCTGCTCTGTTCGCTATTTAACAATTAGACTACGAGTTCTACTTTATGAGTCAATAGATGGTGATTCCTAGAAAACGAGAACGAGTAGTCTAATTGTTTTAGTAGAAACCCACTAGCATTCTACCTTAGTTGTTGCTAAACGTATTCATTTTCATGGTTTTAGAAAGTTTTGCGCTAGCGTTTACGCTACTCACTATCTATTATGTGATAGATAGTGAGTAGCGAAGCCAATCAGATTGCAGGATTCGTGATAAGTATGTGAGTGGGTTTCTACTAAAACCCACTCGCATACTATCACGAATCCTGCAATCTGATTGGCTTCGCTACTCGCTATCTATCACGTAATAGATGTGAGTAGCGTAAACGCTAGCGCAAAACTTTCTAAAACCATGAAAATGAATACGTTTTAGCAACAACTCGATGGTAGTATGGTAGTGGGTTTCTACTAAAACAATTAGACTATTCGTTCTCGTTTTATATGAGTCAAATAGTCAACTCGGCGCTAGCGCCTCGTTAACTATCTATTGACTCATAGAAAACTCGAACTCTAATTGTTAATTAGTAATATCACACTCACACACTATCACAAATCCTGCATACTGATTGGCTCAAAACTCACTGTCTATTGAGCATAGATTGTGAGTTCTAAAAAGCAGATTTTGTTTCGCATTTACGAACATTTCTTAAAAGATATCAATAAATAGTGGAAGGTAGTGTTTGAGTGTGATTTTAATAAAACAATTACGTTACTCGCTCTCGATTTCTATGAGCTTGATAGTTGACTCGTCAAAGACTCCTCGTCAACTATCACTTCATAGAAATCTCGAGCTCCTAATCTAATTGTTAAATAGATGGCGAGTAGCCAAAATGTTAGCGGAAAACTTTATAAATCCTTTTGAAATATGTTTCAGCAACAAACCGAGCTATAGTATGCTATACTGGCTCTCAATAGCCTGTGTCATTAGGATCATTAGTCAAATAGTCAAAAAGGCACGACAAGCCTCTGGTTAACTATCTGTTTACTCATAGAAAACTCGAACTTCTTGTCGAATTAATACTACACTAACTTTGCAGTGTTAACGTTGTATTGAAAATTTCATATTGTTACTCTGCGCAGGCCTCAAGTAGTGAAATGCTTCTATCATAAGCCCAGATTTCAAACACAAGAACCTATTACAACTGAGAAATGATGGAAGCATCTGTTTACGCATTCTCTTACCCAGAGCTCCCCGGCTCGTCTTCTCGCGGGGGAGGCTCTGGTGACAGCCACTGACGCATGCGTGAGATTTGATACAGAGCCGTTGAGAGGAAAATCTTTCTGTGCATGCACCAACGTTCAAAACCAGCCAATCAGCAACGGTCCTCAAATGGATGTCACCAGAGCCTCCCCTGCGAGGAGCAAGCCAGGGAGCTCTGGGTACGAGAATGCTGTTTACGTTACTGTGATCATAAATCATCAACGCCTGGGTCGTCACATATCACTGTGTTACAAGTATGTTATTTGCCTTGTGAAGCAATTCATTGGCGGGCAGCTAAGGCTCATATTTAGCCTGTCACACTTCGTTCTGGCTAATTTTCATCGTGAAACCATGGGAATAACAGCAAACATTCCTTACTACCATAATATGGTTTCCCTGCTACAGCCACTTCGGGGAAGGGCAAACCCCTAGTCCTCGGAAATGTAGCCAGCCCTTCGCTCTCGATCGTTCTTCACTTTGCGGCAAAGTTTGGTACGATCAGGGAGTGAAGTACCTGGTACGATCAAGAACGAAGGACGGCTAAACATATCATTACAGTGCGCTCGACAACATTCTCGCAGACTGGCGACATGCATTTCTCTACCTGTTACTCTTTACCAAAAGTAAAATGTCACGATCGCGTCAACTTAGGATTCCTGAGATCCGCTGGCTTCCCGCAGGGTGGATCTCGCAATTTCAGTGGCCATTTCTATTGCCATTTTCTTTTTCTCGTTTGTAGTCCTGGCATCGTACGTACTTTGCGCGACTCTACGGCTATGCCTCATGGCTGCAGCGATGGAGTCTTTCATTGCGTCGGTTATGTCGCTGAGAAACGTAAAAAAAGATGGTCAATCAGGGTACAGGTTTGCACCGCCTTGTTTACTGCATAAATCTAAATTGTTCCGTAGCCAACGACAAGGCGGGAGACTTGTTTCCCGATTGTTGTTCCCGGACCATAATGAGCACCGAACTTATCTCCTGCATTTCAATTGGTTGAGACTTTTATATTTTTCCATTGGTATAGCAAGTACAATAAAATTACCTTTGTCCGTACGCAAACGTCACGAAGGAATGACGAATTGCATTGATGGACACGTTGACCCCGGTATGACGACGGTACAAGCCTTTCAGGTGGGCAGAGAATGCTGTGCTGTTAAAGGGCATTCCTCTTCTATTCTGCAACAAACATAAAGAGAGATAGCAGTCAGTCAGTCAGTCAGTCAGTCATATAAGCTATGAAGTCCTGTGCATAATAAACATGGCTAGGGATGAGAATATATACACGTCAGCCATGCAGACAGAACTAGCCGTTTCATTACAGTTAAGAATTTATTGTTCCTCAGTTGGTTTAAAAATAAAATTGCTTCTTTCCACTAACGATCTTGAAAAATATCAGCGGTTTAAATTGAACCTTATTTGCAAACACTTCGTGGCAGAGGGTCAGGTCACTTTGGGGTTTACAATTCTCTTAAGCGCTGCTGTAAGAATAAAGCCGCGGGCCCAGGTCAATTATAACCCGAAACAGATTCATGAGCCAACTTACCAGGAACAAAGTGCTGCCGCCTTTAATGAGCAAGTGCCAGTACTTTGTTACATACTCCCTCAAACGGACACTGATCTCGTGGTCAGCCTGGGAAATGAACAAATAAAACAAGAAAATAAATGTTGAAGTGCTACTGTTATCAACGTTGAAGTTCCCGACTTTTAGGCCTAAAATGAAGAATTAAAAGAGCTTTATAAGAGCTTAGCCGAGATAACTCATGATGCTATCTACTCAACCTTCAATTTCCATGAGCTATATGGAGCTACAATATCAAGCTACACCGTCATGTTTCAATAAAGCACGAAAAAACTTATAAGTAATGGTTTTTGATTAAGGTCGGATCAGGATGCACCGTTCTGTTGCTTTTGCTTTTTAGAGTAGAAAAAATAAAAAGCGGGCCACGAAGCCGGCGCATAGATCCGAACAGCCAGGGCGTTTGGCAATACACTAGACCACCCCATTTCTTTCTCCCAAGGGGAGAAATGGTGTATATAGCACTGTCAACGAGCTTAATTTGCTGGCCCCCCTTTGGTAAATCATATTTCTCGAATGTTGAATGTTTGTGCCTTGAAGGCACCGAACAAATGAGCTTATTCCGAGACACACATATTTGGTTTATAATGAAACTTTCACGCCAAGTTGAATGAAATGGAATCGCAGAAAACCAGCCCACTTCTAGTCCCAAAACGATTTTTTTTCTAACAAATAAGACCCTAACTTATTGACAAATCAAAGCAGGATGATAATGCAACAGATCCCAACACTAGGATGAATTATAAGGTGTACAAGATCAAGGGTTGCCGTTGAGTGACATACTTGTAAGACAGTGGTGTCGTGCCCCCGAGAATTGGCGGTCTTGTGACTTTGAAAAAGCAGGGTAGTGGTCCCGTCCGCGTGCAATTTCACCAGGTTTTTGCCTTTTAATTCTGGGCTGTCTGCGGGGCAACACTTCGGAAATATCTCCATTGTCCGAATTTCCTTTGCACGACCAGGAGCAATCGTGGTGTAAAAAGTTAAAAGAAGAAGGTCGTGATATGCTCTTGCCTTGGAATGCTGCAAGATATTAAGGAAACTAACAATGCACCTTTTTAACATGAATTCCTATGTTTAACAAAACCTTAAAATAACTTCATTGGCAATCCATATTCGCAACTGTCCTGACTACAGATGACTCGAGTGTCAACCCCCACCAAAAAAACTGTTCAAAAGACTTCCAGACTGGCAGATATAGCGGCGGCGCTTTGGGCGTCGATGCAAAATGTGTGTAATTAACTGCTTAACGTATTCTCCACAAGGTAGTCATTATGCCATCACTGGTCCTTTTGGAGTTAACTTCCTACAGTAAAGAAAATCTCACTTAACATCCCATGACACATACATACCGGTGAAGTGGCTCCTAGGAACCATTGCCTCTGCTTCTCCACACACTTGACTATGTCTCCCCTAAAATGTGCGTTAAAATTGACAAATATATAACTCGTATTACAACGGACATAATCTGAACATTAAAGGGGCAATCTCACCCTGCCCATCATGCATTGCTTCGTTTTTATTTGCAGGAACCAATGCATCAGAAACCGAGTAAATTGCTGAACAGGAAAGGCACATCTGCCGACTTTGAAATTCCGGTTATTTGAAAAAGAAGTTATGCAGTTTAAAATTCTGTTGTGGAAAAGCAATGCATTATGGCAATAGTAAATTAGACACTATTGATTATGGGCAGGGTTAGGTGGCTCCCTGTTCCGGGAATACTCCTCCCACGGGTCAAGTACAGTCAGTCAGCAATCGGTTCTCTAGAGCGTTTTGGTTATAATTGCAAATTCGCGTGTGAAAGGGGGATATGACTCTTCATCGTGTTTAACAAAATCTCTCCCCCCCCCCCCCCCAAAAAAAAAATGAGCATGCATTTTTAGGATTTTCACTTCTTTTTTTTTTTCGCTTGTAAGGTACCCTATTACAGGCTATTATCGTGCTATATCATGTGATATAGCACGATAATGTATTAAATTAAAACAGAGGGCTTAATATATTCCTGATGTCCTCCTCCAAACGCAATTCCAAACTAACATTCAGAAGCTTGCGCTCTAAAACTCCAGGAGTCAAATTTTTCACTCAGCAGAAAACACGATGCCCCTACATTATTTGATGGTCCATTCCAAATAAGGAAAAATGCTGTTTATTTGACGTTGATAGCTCTCTTGCGGTTCAATAGATACTCTATTTACTCATGCAAATTAACAACAAAAATGCCTAATTTGCATGAAGAGAAAATGTTGAATATCTCTTGAATCGAAAGAGCTATAAAATCAACGCCAAATAAACGGCATTCTTCCTTGTTTTGAATGTCGACCAAATAAGCCAGCCTTGAGAGAACCTTCAAGTGAAATTATGTCTACTTTTGTAAAGGCAAATTATGCCCAAAACTTTCAAGAGGATGTAATATTTTTAGAGTTTATAGAATAAGAGTACTTACCATGACAGCCAATTGTTGTGTGCTTCAAGTTCCTAAAATGATCATAGGGATAACAATATTAATATACGAGCAAAGGAAATAGGTTGTTCGAGGTGGGCACCCAAATTCTCCAAGAACAAGTTTTTGGTACGAGAGGCAGCGAGAGACCCCCTGCAGTGCCAAATGCTTGCAGGCTCTACAATTTTCAAGGGCCATGCCAACAACGCCCCTCCTTTAAGACATTGCCTGATTTCCTCGCCTAGCCCGTATGAAACCTCGTTATCCTCTCCTTACTAAGGACAAAACGACACGGCTTTCGCAATGTTTACTCCGTTTTCATGAGAATGAAATTTGATCAATCCTATGATGTTTAGGACGTTTTCAGAAGTGGACGGTCCGAAGCCCAACAGCCAGAAAAACATTACCTCTTTGGTGCTTGGCCTTTCCCGGTGTCCTCGAGCTTCCAGTATTCTGGTTTGTGCTCTCAACTGGGAAATGATCTGAACTCCATTGAAGTTTGGCGCGCTTTCCCGATGAAGAAACTTTGCAGGAAGCATCAGAGCCCGGGAGTGTAGGGCGATTGTTGAAATTGCCAACTCTCGCTCTTTCTAAGAGAGTAATTATACATGAATTATACCCAACATTAAATCGGAGCACTTGCAACAATTCAGTTCGCTTGAATGACGAACAACCATAGCCATAAGAGCGCGAACAACCATAGCCATATTGTGAGAGCAGCCATATTGTACGAGCATCAGGTCTGGGGGCCGAGAACACCCTTCAGCAAACGAAATAGGAAATGACACGCGCTAAGCAAACGGGCATGTGCGCGTGTTAGCCCAAAACAGCTGACAAGAGAATGGGAAACCAAAACAGAAACGCAAAAATTATGCCAGCGTTTCTGACCTCTATTTCGGTACTTTCTCAGGGCGAGAACGGTTGAATTGCATGCTCAGAATCATAAATCATAAATCACGCGGAATTGGCCGCGCGTCCATTAGCTTTTACTTCTTTTGCGCGCTCTTGCATCGTAGAGCGGATTTCAGATGAGTGTAGTTAGTAATTGGTAATCACTCCTATAGGCTTTGTGCGGAATTGTTGTAATCACTTTTGCTATTGGTTTCACTGCAGCCATTTGAAATTCACTCTATCCGAATAGATGATTTTCGCATACCTCTAAATACGTCAGGTAACGCTCGATGATCTTCGCCCTCAGTAGTAAATCTGGAGTTAACTCAAGATGGAGTTTGTCTTTTGCAAATCCGAGAAAGCCTGTAACAAAAGAACAGTTTTCAATTAAACACACAAAGAAACAAAGCAGGAAAAGGCAACCTGCGACTCACATAACATTCTCTCGCAGTACTTTTCCAAGTATTTTGACTAATTGCTTTTCCCTGCCGTTCCATGTTAATTGGCCGCGAATAGAAATCTTCAAGTTCTTTCATAAAAGTTTTCATTGGATCTGGGAGCTCTTCAGGCGACAGTTGATATTTTGCCTTGGGTCCGCGCACTGCATGGGGCTTGCGCACTGCCACTGGGTGGTGCCACTGTAGTACATTTAAAGCTTGGGCGTTTTCTTGTGGGGATAAGGCACTATTCTGGGAGGATACATCACTGTCAGAGTCACAATCATCACTCTCAGAGTCACTAGAGGTGTCAAAAACAATTAGCTCCGCCGTTGGAGGAATTCTAGACGCACTCGCATAACTAACGTCGTTACTACCACTTGCTTTTCCAACCGTCATCGTCGATAAAGTTTCTCTAAACTCTGCGTAGGGCCGAGAGGTTTCGTGTCGAGCCATGTCCTTTCCGTCTTTTACGGCCGTATCGGGGACCAGCCCTAAGAACGGTGAACTATCGTCTTCGCTGTCATCGCTGTAATCTGCAACAAAAAAAAGGACCATTTATGTCTAGAATGAGAGTAAGGCCACTATTTAAGGGTTAGAAGGCGCACTTAAGCGGAACTAACGTCGATACTATACCACTTGCTTTGCCAACCGTCATCGTCGATGAAGTTTTTCTAAACTCTGCGTACGGTCGAGAGGTTTCGTGTTGAGCCATGTCCTTTTCCTCTTGTACGGCCGTATCGGGGAACAGCCCGAAGAACGGTGAAACATCGTCTTCACTGTCGTCGCTGTAATCTGCAACAAGAGAGGCCATTGTATGTCTAGAATAAGAGTAAGGCCACTATTTAAGGGTTTGAGAACAAAGGCAAGTGTTCTATGAGATAATTACGGCTTTGTTAATCAGTGGTCTATCTCCCATAGGACACAACCTTCTATTCTTTAACTTTTCTGTCAACAATCCAATCAAAGGGTAATGTCACAATGTGAGGGTTTGAGAACAAAGGCGAGTGTTCTCTGGGACAATAGGGTTTTTTTAATCAGTGGTCTATCTCCCATAGGACACAACCTTCTATTCTTTAACTTTTCTGTCAACAATCCAATCAAAGGGTAATGTCACCATGTGAGGGTTTGAGAACAAAGGCAAGTGTTCTATGAGATAATTACGGCTTTGTTAATCAGTGGTCTATCTCCCATAGGACACAAACCTTCTATTCTTTAACTTTTCTGTCAACAATCCAATCAAAGGGTAATGTCACAATGTGAGGGTTTGAGAACAAAGGCGAGTGTTCTCTGGGACAATAGGGTTTTTTTAATCAGTGGTCTATCTCCCATAGGACACAACCTTCTATTCTTTAACTTTTCTGTCAACAATCCAATCAAAGGGTAATGTCACCATGTGAGGGTTTTGAGAACAAAGGCAAGTGTTCTATGAGATAATTACGGCTTTGTTAATCAGTGGTCTATCTCCCATAGGACACAAACCTTCTATTCTTTAACTTTTCTGTCAACAATCCAATCAAAGGGTAATGTCACCATGTGAGGGTTTGAGAACAAAGGCGAGTGTTCTCTGGGACAATAGGGTTTTTTAATCAGTGGTCTATCTCCCATAGGACACAACCTTCTATTCTCTCACTTTTCTGTCAACAATCCAATCAGAGGGTAATGTCACCATGTGAGGGTTTGAGAACAAAGGCGAGTGTTGTATGGAACAATAGGGTTTTTTAAATCTTCAAATGTTCTAAAACAAGATTGAGAATGGTTTGAAGTAAAACCGATATATTGTAACACAACCTTCGACATTGTACCTTATTGGAAGAGTTCTATTCCCAACTATCTATCATAAAGCGCAAAAACTAGACTGAAGTGCTGTATTATT
>JAWWUD010000034.1:1092962-1095636 GCA_033964015.1 Scolanthus callimorphus | reverse complement strand
AAACCTAACCTAAACCCTAACCCTAACCTAACCAACCCTAACCCTAAACCCTAAACCCTAACCTAAACCTAACCCTAAACCCTAACCCTAATTACTATCCTAACAAATGTACCGGTAATTTCGACTTTTTTGACCCTAAGTCTGAGCTAGAAAACCAAGTCGAATGTGAACATGTTTGGTATCGTGGAAAGGTCTTCCTTCTACTTTCCAACGGTACCAAACTTGTCACTAACCTATGTAATCCGGCCGAGTTATGACCAGTTAAAGAACCATGGTCAAATAACAAAAAAAAGTGTCCAACTCATTAACTCGATGAATTTCATGAGTCAAAAAAGATACCCGATGGATCTGATAGAGCTCGTCGAGGACTACCTTCAGTCCAATAAACCCGGCTAACCAGCTTATAGTTTGGCGCAAATCGGGTTTACAAGTTTTGAGGGTCGAAGGCACTATGTGGCACTTATACTCTACGTACACCAGAGAAGCCTCAAAACCCTAAATGACCTTTTTCTAGCTTTAGGGGTCGGGAGTGGTATCGTTGGAAAGGTCTTGATGAGCACTGTAAGAATATGTAAATATATTTTCTCCGGTGGGCCTGGGGCAGAGTTATGGTTGTTTGAAAAAACGGTACATTTTTTATAAAACTTAGAAAATCATAGCGTCTTCGCATTTAAATAAAAGTTGGTGAAGTTTGGTATTGCCGGAAAGGTCTCGACGAGATCTATCCAACGGTGGTGAATCGCTGTGATTGGTTGAATTCTCAAGGAGTTATGGCTTGTCGAATTTGTAGATCGAGTGTTTTTTAAAAAATTTTAAAATATGTAAAAAAACGTATTAGTGCACCAAACTCATACGCTTTGTAGAAGAAAGATCAATGCACACAATGTGTGAAATGGTCGCAGTTCATTGAAATGCAACGTTGTATAACGTTTTGAAAATACCCCAAAAAAATACAAAAATGTACCGTTCCTCAAACTTTGAAGAGCTCTCTTGAAGCGAGTTTAAAGATGGCGAGGTTTGGTTTACAGACCGTGATGACGCGTCCATGGACTGTTGAGTGCCGTTTAGTATGCTCATAAATATTCATTTTTAAGGAAAATAACGCACTTAGTCCTGCAGATTTAAAATCTCACCTAGCCACCTTAAATCTAATTAATATGCATAGTTTTTTACATACGTAGAGAGTCCTTCTGAGCGTCTACAACGTGTGCAAGTTTGGTGGCGTAAAGTTGTTTTTCCAGAGAAAATATTCAACCTCAAACTTTTCGTTTTTCAAAGTTAACCTGACCCTTCAAACTCATTTTTCACCCCCATAATCTGCGTCAACCACGCCCAAAATTTTAGAAATTCATTTTTTTAGGTCGATGCAAAGGAAACAAAAAAAAATTTTGAAAATGACAAAATCTAAATTTCGAAAAATGACATGCGCAGAAACATGCGCAGTAGGTATTTTTGGATGCGCACGGGGTAAGGCATCATGGGAAAAATACTTGTATTTTGCAAAGTGTAATGCCTAGGAGAACAGAAAAATCCCTATAAGTCGGCCAATTTTGAGATTGAAAAAATTTGACCGACCGAACCGGACACTTATCGTCCGTCTACCTTTCAAAAAAAAAATTGGCTTGCTCGAGTGAAACGCGACAAAGATAGCTTTTTTGAAATAATGGCCGTCCGTTGCAATGAAATGATTTGAAACTCACAATGACGTACGTAAGAAGACGTCACTGCGCACGTATCCATCAGGTCAGGTTTATTTTGGTTGAAAGCTCGAGCGGCAGCAGCAGGTTGAGTTTCTTGACTTTAGGCCCCGATTTCTCCTAGAAAATGGCCGAATTTCGAAAAAGGTCAGTCCAGCAAAATTGTAGCCAGGACGACGCTCTTTCAGATAAGCGGCTTCGTTTAGCCAGGTCCGACGAATTTGTACTAACCTGAGCCTTCAAAGTTCAGAACGTAGATGACTTTGCAGGCATGTAACTCTTGCAATTATTTTTTTACAGCCTGGTACTTGCATATGTTGTAGAGTGGTCCCTTGACTACCTATATTCTGAAGGCGCGCCTAAACAACTGAAAACACACGAAAAGAACGCGTTATGTACCCATTGGGGTACGTGCAAAAATGGGCAAATTTCGCTAAGTGCCCTCCAAATAGACTTCGCCCGCTTTTTTGACGCCTTGCATCTCCTCAGGGTTTATTTTTTGGATCTCGAAACTCAGGATTCGAGCAGTCCCTTGTCCGTTCTACACGGATCACCATGATAAGGGGGGTTATTTTGCAACTCTGGGGAAATATAAGCCCTTAAAGTCTGTAGCAGTTTTTGCAAAACGACATTTTGACGCAAAGTCGATTTTGTGTAGCTTATATTTCCCTCGCATTGCATTGTGGAACCCCGAACTCCAGATTCATACAGGCCACCGTCTCCTCTACACGACTGACCATGACAAGGGGGGTGCAATTTTGCAATCCTGAGGAAATACAAGCCCTCAAAGTCAGCGTAGAATCCGAATGTTAAACTTTCAGAAAACCGCTCCCGACTTTGAGGACTCGTATCTCCTCAGCATTGCAGAATTGCACCCCCTTGTCATGGTGGGCCGTGTAGCCCAGACGGTGGTCTGTCCGAATCCTGAGTTTTGAGGTCCCAGAATGCAACACAAAGGAAATATAGGGAGCGCAAAA
>JAWWUD010000034.1:900462-1085462 GCA_033964015.1 Scolanthus callimorphus | reverse complement strand
TCTAACCCGAAAACATTCTAACCCGAAAACATTCTAACCCGAAACATTCTAACCCGAAAACATTCTAACCCGAAAACATTCTAACCCGAAAACATTCTAACCCGAAAACATTCTAACCCGAAAACATTCTAACCCGAAAACATTCTAACCCGAAAACATTCTAACCCGAAAACATTCTAACCCGAAAACATTCTAACCCGAAAACATTCTAACCCGAAAACATTCTAACCCGAAAACATTCTAACCCGAAAACATTCTAACCCGAAAACATTCTAACCCGAAAACATTCTAACCCGAAAACATTCTAACCCGAAAAATTCTAACCCGAAAACATTCTAACCCGAAAACATTCTAACCCGAAAACATTCTAACCCGAAAACATTCTAACCCGAAAACATTCTAACCCGAAAACATTCTAACCCGAAAAACATTCTAACCCGAAAACATTCTAACCCGAAAACATTCTAACCCGAAAACATTCTAACCCGAAAACATTCTAACCCGAAAACATTCTAACCCGAAAACATTCTAACCCGAAAAACATTCTAACCCGAAAACATTCTAACCCGAAAACATTCTAACCCGAAAACATTCTAACCCGAAAACATTCTAACCCGAAAACATTCTAACCCGAAAACATTCTAACCCGAAAACATTCTAACCCGAAAACATTCTAACCCGAAAACATTCTAACCCGAAAACATTCTAACCCGAAAAATTCTAACCCGAAAACATTCTAACCCGAAAACATTCTAACCCGAAAACATTCTAAACCCGAAAACATTCTAACCCGAAAACATTCTAACCCGAAAACATTCTAACCCGAAAACATTCTAACCCGAAAACATTCTAACCCGAAAACATTCTAACCCGAAAACATTCTAACCCGAAAACATTCTAACCCGAAAACATTCTAACCCGAAAACATTCTAACCCGAAAACATTCTAACCCGAAAACATTCTAACCCGAAAACATTCTAACCGAAAACATTCTAACCCGAAAACATTCTAACCCGAAAACATTCTAACCCGAAAACATTCTAACCCGAAAACATTCTAACCCGAAACATTCTAACCCGAAAACATTCTAACCCGAAAACATTCTAACCCGAAAACATTCTAACCCGAAAACATTCTAACCCGAAAACATTCTAACCCGAAAACATTCTAACCCGAAAACATTCTAACCCGAAAACATTCTAACCCGAAAACATTCTAACCCGAAAACATTCTAACCCGGAAACATTCTAACCCGAAAACATTCTAACCCGAAAACATTCTAACCCGAAAACATTCTAACCCGAAAACATTCTAACCCGAAAACATTCTAACCCGAAAACATTCTAACCCGAAAACATTCTAACCCGAAAACATTCTAACCCGAAAACATTCTAACCCGAAAACATTCTAACCGAAAACATTCTAACCCGAAAACATTCTAACCCGAAAACATTCTAACCCGAAAACATTCTAACCCGAAAACATTCTAACCCGAAAACATTCTAACCCGAAAACATTCTAACCCGAAAACATTCTAACCCGAAAACATTCTAACCCGAAAACATTCTACCCGAAAACATTCTAACCCGAAAACATTCTAACCCGAAAACATTCTAACCCGAAAACATTCTAACCCGAAAACATTCTAACCCGAAAACATTCTAACCCGAAAACATTCTAACCCGAAAACATTCTAACCCGAAAACATTCTAACCCGAAAACATTCTAACCCGAAAACATTCTAACCCGAAAACATTCTAACCCGAAAACATTCTAACCCGAAAACATTCTAACCCGAAAACATTCTAACCCGAAAACATTCTAACCCGAAAACATTCTAACCCGAAAACATTCTAACCCGAAAACATTCTAACCCGAAAACATTCTAACCCGAAAACATTCTAACCCGAAAACATTCTAACCCGAAAACATTCTAACCCGAAAACATTCTAACCCGAAAACATTCTAACCCGAAAACATTCTAACCCGAAAACATTCTAACCCGAAAACATTCTAACCCGAAAACATTCTAACCCGAAAACATTCTAACCCGAAAACATTCTAACCCGAAAACATTCTAACCCGAAAACATTCTAACCCGAAAACATTCTAACCCGGCTCGCTACTGAATGTGTGCGATCTGCTGTTAAACGTGCGCTGGATGCTGGATGGTGTGCGATGGGATGTTTAACGTGCGTGAACTTTCCCCCTCAGCTATTTAACCCTCGCGTAAATATTTATAGGTCAGACTAGTTGATTTTTGGTCCATGTGGGTAACGTTAAACAAATTTTAAAGGACATGCGTGATATGTGACATCATCACTTTCACGGAGTTCTGTGCCAACGCATGCGCAGTCATCCCTGAAAAAATCACCCAAACTCAGCGCTCTGATTGGCCAAAATTCCTCGAAGTTTTTTTCGTGCTTTATTCGCTGTTTTCCGGAAATGTAAATTTACTATATACAAAGGTTCCTTTGTTATGTAGGAGTCCCGAGTTTCAGCCGAATCGTTGCCGAATCGTTTGTTCGGAAGTGCTGTTTTCCGATCATGCGCTTACCGTCCGCCATGTTGAATTTTGCTCTGCTTCAAGTTGCTTCGACTTTGTGCAAGAAAACATCATCTACATCGCGAAGTGTTCTCGCAGAATCTTTAAAATATTTCTCAATTCTAATGTTGAACAGTTTTTCAGGTAAACATTTTGTTCGGGCTTTTTTCTTTGAAAGCATGTTGAAAGCAAGGCGTGCTGTTTACGAAGCTTCGGTGCGATACAGCCGGTAGTAAGGCCAGGCGGTGTGGAACGAGAGTCTTTCAGAATGGCCAACAAAGACGTGAAAAATCATTTAGCTCTTGGACAGCAAGGAAAGAAGGGTTGGATAAGGAAAATCATTATCCACTGCAGGGAAAAAATTGATCTGGAGCTGAGATTTATAAGCGTTTGAAAAGTTTACATCAGAAGAGGAGGTGAGAAATGTCTAAATGGTTCGTCTAAATCTAATGGCCTATTTTGGGCACTTATGCAGGAATTCAACTGGATAAACCATAGCATTTTCAGTTTGTAATTCCTGTTGTTTTTAATTCGCATTGGGTTATCTGTGGATGGTGATAGGATATACAACTTTAGGCTTTGACTTCGAAAGTCGGTGAAAATGGCTTGTCGAAGTTCAACGGAAAAAACGCCGAGATTCACTGTGTTCAGATGTTTTAATCGAGACATCGCTCCTTTGTAGGAAAGATGTATGACAAGACGGTTCTCCTGGTGTGATTAGATCACCGATCGAGTGGCGATTAACGAAGAAATTCGGTTGCGATGTGGTGCGTTCGAGATTCTTGTAGTGATAGCCTTCCCCTCTGGTTAGAGGGGTCTGGTGGTGGAACCCTCGGAAACACTCTTCAACGCCATTAGACGAGGAAAGGACAACAAACTTAATGTAAGTCTTCTACTTTTATTTGCCATAATTTACCAGAACTCAGTGATGATTTTATAAACAATATTATATCGCCAAGCCAGAATAATGCGCCAGTCAATTGACAGCGCTGCACCCCCCCCCCCCCCCCATTCGCGCATTAGCGGGGTACTAGCGGGGCTTTCGTACAGAATTCACACTACATTACTGCCCCGTTGGTCGGGAGATGCGCTTTCTTTCAATTCTTCCACACATTACATCGAGCGGGAAGTCACTCTGTTCCCCGGGACAGAACACAACAGAAACCAGCCCGCTTTCCGGGTCTCACCTCCATATGAACAGCCCCTTACTTCACAAAAGACACGACAACTACAGATTTTTGTTACTTGAATTACACGTATTACATTTTAATCTACACTAGCGAAAGTACATGCAAGTAGAAAAATATGGTTTTAATGCGCTTTGCGATTGGCTGCGGTGCATTGAAAACTGGGCACCACTGACATGACTCTTTTCAGTGAGTAAAAATCTTTTGTGTTATTTTTCTAAATTCGTTGGGCAAGGAGCGCGTTCACTATTAATTGTTACCCTGGGGACGGTGCATTCACCTCTCAGATTGTCCCCGCAAACCGAGGCGCTCACTGCTTTTCACTTGCCAAAAAGGTGAATGCCCCGCTAATGCGCGAATGGGGGGGGGTGCGGGGTTGTCAATTGACTGGTGCATAAACGTTTTATAAACGACCATTGTACTTGGGCTGCCTAGCATAATTTAAGATTTACTGTTTTATTATTTTCATTGCATGTTTGAGTGCCCTAGAATATGGGATGTTCTTTTCCTTTACGAGGGTGAATTCCCTATATTCACTGTTTTGCTTCCTGTGTCAGTTGGCTAAAAAGTGGGACATGAATCAGGTCTTTTGCCCTAAAGAAACATTAAAAATGGTTCTGTTTATAAATCCCTGAAAGTCTCTTTAGGTGCTTATTGAATGTTTGTGAGGCTTTCAAAATAACTAATGCATAAAGAGTTTCTTTTTATTGATAAACAATATTTTTAACATAAACATTTGTCCCAAAAAATCTGGTTGGCTCACCATTGGGAGTTCGCGCTCTGCAGCATAGCAGGTATTATTATATAGACACGAGTGTTTCACTGAGAAATACGCGACTCGTAGATCTCATACGAAGCTACATCCGGGACCTGAGTGACATATTTTCCATATCCTCACTAGTGAGGATATCGGTCAAAACAAAAGTGCTTGGAAATCAATTTGGAATATTTTTTCTGGTTTGTCTATATAATAAAAAGAAAATTACATGGTGGCTTGAAGATATGAGTTTTATTTTCTCCTGTCTAAAACAATATTTTACTCATTCGTGCTTGTAACTTGAAAGTAAAACTCATATCTTCGCGCCACCGTGTAATATCCTCTATATAATAATAATATAATTAGAATAATCATAGATCACTTAATTATGCTCCATGCGAGTGTGTTATGAGGATAAAGAGGAAAATGTCATGGGCAAGTCCAGAGCCTATAACTGGTGAACATGATGTTACATTACATGTGGTAAGGAATATTAATGAACATGTTTTATTCAAAATAAAAACAAGGCTATCTTGCCGATTATAAACTGTGATCTGAAGTTTGCTTTCTTCTATTCGCGTATCGACAGCGAAATTTTCCATAAAACCCGGTGGCGACATCATGTTTAAAAACGAAATGATGCTGTGATAAATGGCTTTATTCATTTTTTCTGACAAAAACACTTAGTACCTTAGCACGAAATGGACTGCGTAGCACAAAAGACTTCGCAGCACAAAATGGACTCCAAACTAAAACCACATGGACAACAGTTCATTGAGCCTGTAATTGTAGGGCGTCGTTTCTTTTCGAGTGACATGCTCTAGTGGTATCTACTTCATCGCTGAATGCCATATAGTCGTCTTCTAATAGAACGAGGCATAATCAAACAAAAGGACCATTCATATTCAAATAAGGCGGCTATTGTGACATTCAGCGATGAAGCATATACCGCTCTAGTTACCATATCTCTCCTTGTCTGTATGAGGTTGAGGCTATTTTCATTACCATTCCACCTCCGTTCATGAGATTAAGGCAGTTTCATTACCATTCTGTCTCGGCCGCTCTTGACATGAAATTAAGGCCAAATAAAATAGTCAGCCCCAAATCTCTGAATCAAGCTGGCATCCAAACCCACGCGGGACTACTCGCGAATCATGGGATGCGATCCTGGTAAGATTAGTATGTTGTCCTGACGGCAATAATAATAATGAGTTTATCCACTGGGTGGCTCTTCACCTGAATCTAGCTAAATACAAAATAATTTATAGACTATAGATCTAGACTTAAGAATGTAAAAAACAATATCAAATTCACTATACTAATAAGCTAATATTACATTTATCAGGGAATTGACTTGATTAAGGGAGAGATATACTTCAGGGAGTTAAAATATTAATAGGACGATTATAATTTGAGGACATGCTCTCTAGCTTTCCTGCTAAATTCCGTAAGTTTGTGAGAGCCCTCACATTCACAGGGAGGGCATTACTGGTAAATATTTTAGCTGCCTTGTCCTGAAAAGTAACAGATTCATTTGTCAGTATTTCGATATAGGAGCTGCACTACATCTGAGATTATACACAGGGAAAAATTCCTAAAAACCATAATGGTTTTTGTGTACTTCCCATCTTTGATAAAAACCATAAATGTATTTTAGAGAAAACCATTTATGGTTTTTCCATTTTAGAAATGTTTTCTATGGAATAAACATCTGGAAATTTCCATATACCTCACCAAACCACACGAAGTTAAAACCCATTTATGGGTTTATAAAATCCATTTCCGTGTTCTCAGTAAAAACCATTTATGTTTTTATAATTCCATGAATGGGTTATATCTTTGAAAAGACGGTTTTCAACCAGAATTGTTTGTTGCATAAAAACCATTAATGGTTACCGTTTTCCCATGAATGGATTATCGCTTACAAAAACCATTTTCGATCCAAATTTGGATTTTACGCAAAACCCATGAAAGGTTACCGTTTTCCCATGAATGGATTATCGCTTGCAAAAACCATTTTCGATCCAAATTGGATTTTACGGGCAATGGCCAATGGTTTCATTTTCCCATGAAAGGATTATTGGACTTGCAAAGAGATTGGATTCAACGTTATCAGCGATTAAGATTGGTTGTGTTTCAACGAGATGTGGATGGTTTGTGCATTCCCATAAAGAGGATGTCGCTTCTTATCTTAAAACAATCTGGATTCAAAAGAGCGTTCATGAATACCATTGATGGTTTGTTGCCACTTAAGGTATGAGTATACCTTTGAGGGGTCTCGCGGGGAAAAAATTCGTATCGCGTCACAATTTACACCACAAACGTCGTTCATATATCATTTTAAAGCTAAAAGATTGGTCTATCTGATGAATACTTTTGTTTTCATTATTGTGCATGAACATATATTTTGTTAGCTTTAAAGAAAAAACGACCGACTTTCTTTAAAAAGTTCCATCTTCTTCCAATTAAATTGCACAGCTCCAAATATAAGCAAAATCTATTCTTTAGAAGGCGATCTAAAAAAGGGTGTGCGGGATTTTTGATTTTCCTTTTAAAACATATTTTATGCTAATTTTTGTGTTAGCATTGCCAAAAATATCTGTTTTCAACTTTTTTACGTGATATTTCCGCAAATATGTAAAATATCAATAATCCCGCACACCTTTTTTCAGATCGCACTCTAAGGAATACATTTTGCAGAAATCTGGAGCTTTTAACATTAACTGGAAGTGGCAGGAACTCTTAAAAAGCAAAAATTGGTACTTTTCCTCTGAAGCACAAAATGACGAAAATGATCCATCAGATTACCGTTGCAAAGAAATATACCACGTAGTAAGTAAGGCCATTCCATAAGCTTAAAAACGATATATAATTGGCCCTTGTAGTGTAAATAATGACACGACAGTGATTTTTTTTCGCGAAAAAGTGACATCCCTCGTGCAAAGGTATACTCATACCTTAAGTAAACACAAAATACAAGACGGCGCAGCTCAATGTTAATGTCTCGAAAAGTCGTCTCTTCGTCTTATTGAAATAGACGCGACGTTCAAACAATTCGGCCAAATTCATCAACGGCAAAAACTCTACATGCGCAGATTTGAGATTTAAAACGCCGCTCCTAAAGCTTGATCTTCCATCCTTCAAGTGTTAAAAGGACACTGTTAAAGGTTTAGGGTGTTAGGTAACACCTTTGTAGTGGTGCTAGAAAAACACACCTGTAGGCGGTGTTATTTTGTAGGTGTTACATTAACACCACATTAATTGGTGTTAAGAGCGCTCGTCTGTAAATATCGACTCGCGAAATTTGAAAACTTATTGCAAAATCGCTCAAACTTCATCTACCTCTACCTCTAGTGGATCTATAACTTCTGTGGAAATTTTAGTTCAATCAGATAAATATTTTAGGAGAACGGGGACCGAGTTGAATCACTCGCTGACTGCCGATTTTGAGGCCCGTTTTCGCCTTTTCTACCATACTTCAAAAGTCAACAAAATTCTAACGCTCGCGCTTACCAATCAAAATATAACTACATTAAATCAAAAGAATAGACACTGCTTGCCATTCTGAGAGGAACGTGACATCAATAGGTAAAATACTGAATATTCTACGGTTTTTAAAGTTTTCACCTTGATTCCCGGGCGCTTATTTCTCCGATATAACCCGGAAATCAGTTGATTTGAAATGAAATTCCCGAGAGCAATGCTTGAGGTCTGCATTTGTCAAATAATATTTTTGGACCAGGCAAAATGAAAAGTTTTAGCGCGCCTACGAGTGAGCCCATTCGGAGACTAATAGTGACATCTTCAAGACACCTGTCGAACTGTCGATCACGTAGTAGTTTTAAATTTTATCCAAGTTTGTCAGGCGAGCAGGGGCTAGCCTAGTGGATAAGACGTCGGACTTGAAAGACAATGATGACTACCGCACCCGAGAGTTCGAGTCACTGCCGCAGCGTCAGGGCTTTTCTTTTTTCCCCATCTATGGAACAGTGTAATGGGTTTAGCTCCTTAACCCATTAGTGTAACAGCTTTTTCCCATTGGTTTGAAAGCGGTTTTACGGAAAAAAACTTTTTACATCCAATGGTTTTCAAAGAAATACCATTTTATACGTGGAAACAAATTGGTAGGTATTTTATGCAAAACCCATGAATGGGTTTGCTTCATAATCCATAATGCATGCCTAAAGCATGAATCCAGCATATAATAATATGAGTTATGTAATTATTTGAGAATGAGCATTTTGAACCAATGCTAAACCCATAAGATATATACACTGTAAAATGAAATGAATCTGACAATTCTCTTCATCATCTATTTATACTAACACACATACTGAAAAACGTTTATTATATGGACACAAGTGATTTACTGGGAATTATACTATAGCTACGGCTCGTGATTTTAAAACGTTCTTGTGTCTCTCCCAAAATCATGTGTGCTCTATTGTGCTGATAAAGTCATGGAAAGTTGTGCTCTAATGCTTAAATATGCCACACCATTTTTAACGCCTTAAATTTCTATGTTTTTCTCTCTCTTTTTGTATGACCTCACACCACCTGCTCTAGATTAGCTTCGCTATTTGCAGGTGGTGGTGATATACTATAATGTATATCTCAAAATGTAAATAAACTTGAAACTTGAAACTCTTAAATCTCATATGAAGCTACATCCAGGACCTGAGTGACATATTTTCCATTTTTGTTGTTTTCCTAGAGGGCACGGTAACAAATTCCTCATTCTAATTGGTTCTTAGAGCACGTCTGGGGGAGGGGGGCGGCTTTTTTTCCCTATATCTGACCTAGGTCACAGTAACCATTTTCGTGCGCTTGTTTTCATTAAAGAAATGAAATTCTAGGGCTTAAAAAAAAAAACAAAAAAGTTATTTACCAGCTTTAGGTTGATTCTGAATAGGGAAAAACTGTGACATCTGGCTTGGTGAACATTTCCAGCCCTCGGTCATAGTTTTTCCCTATACGGACCTCTCAGCCAATGAATAACATATACACCTAATTCCGAAAAGGTAGCTTTGGTCATTGGTCTTTGGTCATTGAACCCCTTTGTTTCGTGGTTACTGAAGCAAAGAATTCCTTTGTTTCGCGCTTTAATTGAAAGACCAAAACACAAACACCAAAGCAACCTTTTTGAATTAGGTGTATGTCCTCACTAGTGAGGATATCAGTGAGGATATCAAGTTCCCTGCTTTCACTGTTTTGCTTCCTGTGTCAGTTGGCGAAAATGTGGGACATGAATCAGGTCTTTTGCCCTAAGAAACATTTAAAATGGTTCTGTTTATAAATCCCTGAAAGTCTCTTTAGGTGCTTATTGAATGTTTTGGCAAAAATTTGTGCAAAGTGCCTTTGTTCATGAGGCTTTCAAATGACTAATGCATAAGGTGTTTTTTTATTTATAAACAATGTTTTAACATAAACACTTGTCCCAAGAGCTCTGGTTGGCTCACTATTGGGAACTCATGCTAAATTATGCTTACACCAGGAGTTCTCCAAAGTCATGGCCAAATTCAGGAGAGAAATCTGCAGCAATAGCAGGTGTTTTTTGTACAATTTTCCAATATATGAAATTTTGTGTAAAAGGTCAATAGAAGGTAGTTGAAAATGGTACAAGGTAGATGTTTTAAGTAGTAGATAAAATATGAGCAGGAGATCTGAATGGGCATTTACAATTGCAAGGCGTTAGCCGAGCCATTGTAAAGCCCATACAGATCGATGAAATGAAACATAAGTGGAATGCACTATTCTATTACTTTTTAGCCTTCAAACAATTCAGCACTATGAACAATTCAGCACTATGAACAATTGAATTTTAATAATTTAAATAATTTCCAATCCCTTTGGTATGGGTATGGATAATGGGTTAGGACTGACAAAGTTTAGTCGCAAAACAGAAAAACTTAGTCGCAAAAGGGACCCCCACGGGCGCAATTTGCAGCAAAAAGAAAAAATGCTAAATTTTGATAATCATCAATCATCATCGTAAATTTGGAGGATTTGATATTATATGTCAAACTTTGATCAGCGCAAAGAGAGAGAGAGAAAGAGTCCAAAAGTCTTATGCCAACCGAAAGTCCAAAATTCATTCACAGGAGTTTTGTCAGAAAAATTGAATAGATTTCAATTTAAAAGCTTCACAAAACTTCCAACGCATAACTGTAAAAAAAAAACTTTAATGGATGTTTCCGCTATTTAGCCTTCTTCAGCTAAAATCAACAAAAATTTGTCAAATTTTTAAAAGTTTTTGTTCCTTAACGTCCTTAGTAACAACAAATTGCAACATAATATTGCGGTGATCGGGTCCTCGCCCAACATCCAATACTTTATTACTCTGATACAAAATTCTACATGGCATATGTATCATGATATAATGTATTATGAAATAATACTGTTAAGCATTCAGCATTAATGTCAACATGTGACTGTTGGAATTAAATCAAAATTAAACTGAATGTATACAAAGCAAGAACCCACAATGGCAGGAAACTGAACAACAGCCATATATAAACAACTCACTCATTAGCATATATTACCATATCAATGCACTAAGGTCCAGGCCCTTTCGTCCATAAAGGAAACCATTTCTCTTTTCGTTACCTATTCATTGCATTCACAGTTCACTACAAGAGAAATTCAATTCTGAAAAGTGTTTTACAGTTATTCGTTGGAAGTTTTGTCAAACTTTTTAAATCAAATCTATGCTCACACATGAATAAATTTTGCTTCAATCTGTAGTAGGGTAAGAGAGAAATGACTTTGAGTTTTATTTCTGCAGGTGACTCGCTTGATCCCACATCTCAAGGATGCAATAATAGTGGCTAGCCGGTGTCCAGAGGGATTTGATGGATGACTTCGGCATAAATTATGCTAATATCTTGCTAATGAAGGAGGAAGGACTGCGTGAGTGACATCAAGCTCCCAAATAACTCTTTGGCTGTTGCTACGCAAAAAGGTAAAGAACCAGATCCCATTTGCTTGAGAAATAATGAAAAACAAGTCTAAATCCACATGTTTAAAAAAGTTTGAGAGTAGTTACAAACACAGGCCCGTCCGTAGCCAGGGATTTTTGCGGGGGGGTGCTAATCTAGAAAAAGCGATACGCAAAACAAAAACGTTTTATGAGGTCCAGTTGCGCAGAAAGACAATACCGCAGTAAAATAAACATCCAGTGGTGTACCAGAGCATGCGCAGCACTGCCAGTGCAGCGAGGACTGGGTGCAATTCCCAACTGGGTTATTCTGTGGTTGCTGGTTGATTCTGTGGTACAGCGAACCCGAAGGGAGATAGGCAAGAGAAGAAAGAGAAGATATGAAAATGAGAGATACCAGTTTTGTTTATCATACTCTTGTTTCACAAGGCCCAAAGCCTCGTAAATGAATTTTTTTAAATAAATAAATACATTTTGAAACTCTATACCACACAGTCAAAAAGATCTTTTAACTGAATTACAGGGACGCATTCCCAGAGCTCTCCGGCTCGTCTTCTCGCAGGGGAGGCTCTGGGGACATCCATTTGACATCCATCCTTCCCTGATCGGCTGATTCTTTATCTCAGCGGCTCTGTATGAAATCTCGCGCATGCGTCACGGCTGTCACCAGAGCCAACCCCGCCCGGTTACGAGGCGGGAAGCTCAGAGGTTCGAAAATGACACGGCGCTGCTCAACATCTGCGCAAAACGTCGCGTAACCATCTGATCAATCCTATATTTAGATATTTTGTAAAACTTTTGATGCTCTTTTCAATTATGTAAGATTTGTTTTGATACTTATGAAATTAAGACATTTGGCTTTTTGGCCCAAAAAGCCGGAAAATGCTGAATTTGCGTAAATAATAATAAAAAGTTTATGTCAAACTGTCGTGCATGTAAATCATTACTTCTTGTGTAAATCTGATATGATTAAAGTTAAGAGTTGATAAAATTATAGCTGTGTGAACATTTTCATAACAGACAATGAATGAGAGTCCAAGCAGACCTGATGAGATCTCATTAACGAAATTCCATATAAAAAATATTCACACAGCTATAACTTTTTCAAATTTGAACCGAATTATTTCAAATTTACACAAGAAATAATGCCTTACTTCCACAACAATATGACATCAACTATTTACAATGAGTGAGAGTCCAAGCAGACCTGATGAGATCTCATTAACGAAATTCCATATAAAAAATATTCACACAGCTATAACTTTTTCAAATTTGAACCGAATTATTTCAAATTTACACAAGAAATAATGCCTTACTTCCACAACAATATGACATCAACTATTTTATATTTTATTCATTTTCTAAATTCAGCATTTTTCGGCTTCAAAATCAAGTCCCTCAATTTCATAAGTATAAAAGCGAAACTTATATCATAAGAAAGACCCGGGGGGGGGGGGGGGGGACTCCTATATTTTTTGGGCGGGGGTGCTCGTCGTACCTTTTAGGGTTTAAAATTAGGCCTCTGGTACCTTTTATGGGTAAAATTTGAAAACTTGCATTTTTTCCAGATAGGTACCACTTAGGGCTCCGTTCTAGCAAAGCATAGAATTGTTTGAAGCCTGAATATGAGAAGTATTTTTGCTCTGAAAAAATTCAAGAGAAAATTACGAGGGAAAAAACGTCTTGTTGGTACCTTTTAGGGGTCAAAATCAACTAAGCGACGCCATTTTAGGTACCTTTTAGGGGTAAAATCGAAAGTTCCCGACGAGCACCCCCGCCCCAAAAATAGGGGGAAGAAAGATCATTAAAAGTTTGATAACATGTAGGCTTGATCAAATCATTATTGACTGAATTTCAGTGGTTTCAATAGTTGGTGGAACTCGACTAAAATTCAGCCTGAAGTGGCAGGCGTTCCTAATCAAAATGTCTTGAAGTCTATGCGTTTCTTCAATATTTGGTGGAACTCGACTAAAATTCAGCCTGAAGTGGCAGGCGTTCCTAATCAAAATGTCTTGAAGTCTATGCATTTTTGTAATGTTTTTCAACTTGTATCTCGGCAGTATTGATCTGATTTACACCAGAATGCAATCATTTTGACGCTTCAAACGTGGCCCAGAAGAATATATGGTTATTGTTTTTTAAACCATGTTTCAATTGATCACGAATTCGGCAAGAACCTCATACTGGGTGTTTTTTGTGCCTTTTTCTTAATACCTGTACCGTATGTTATAATAGATTGACAACCCAAAATGCAATAAAATCGCTCCAAGAGAACTTTATTTGACAACTACAACATTCTGAGGAGATGTCACATGATTTTATTTCAATATTTACATTTACGTATAATTTTTACAGCGACAACGTTGCATGTTTCTTTCACAGTACCCCACATGACTAGAGCTTGGATCGCCTGTGGAGCGGTGCGCACATTTTTGCACACTTTCAAGAGTAGCGTCAACACACATAGAAAACTAAACATTCCAATGATCGCCCTAGGAAATGAAGCATCCAACAGTTCTGTTCAAACTTGCAAGTGAACTGGATTGCTTCAGTAGTGAGCGTTTTATCACAATTTTCTTGTTTCACGTATTCCTTCACAAAATAGCCCTCAGGCACTAAAAATTGGGTATGTTTGCGCCATCACAGTTTCTAAACGAGCATGGGCACCCTAACCCTTTTTTTATTTCATATTTTCATTCCTTATATACTAAATAGTAAATAGACAAATTAAGAAAAAAATTCTATGACAAGTTTTATTTCAGGGGAATTACCTTAAGGGAGCTCACATTTACCAAGAAAAATAATACAAATATTTCTAGGAAGTCCATTTTCTTTGCGCTGCGTTCTCGGTCTTTCCTGATTGGCTAATTATGCTTTGCCCACTCGAGGTTAGCGCCAGACGGAAGCCATTTCGTGGTAATGAGGTCCTTAGTGGGCGAGCATGGAAAAGGATAATTAGCCAATCAGGAAAGACCGAGAACACAAGGCAAAGAAAATGGATTTCCTAGAAATATTTTATCATTTTCTTGGCCCCACATCTTTCTATGCCCTTGCACAGAAAGGTGAGCTTTCTGTGCAAGGGCCATAACTTTCTTTGCCTCTTTGCATTGATGTGCAAATTACCCTCGTAAATTATGCTGTCGATGTAAATTATGTTTGGTTGATTTACCCTGGGGAATCTAGAAGTCTATTCATAGGCTCGTAGCGAAATAACAAGCAAAGGACTGTTCAGCTGCAAATGGCCTATTATCCTCAGCAAAAGGAAAGTAGATTTTCGGGTATCTTTTAGGGGTCAAAATAAACTAAGTGACGCCATTTAGCTACATTTTAGGGGTAAAATCGAAAGTTCCCGACGATCACCCCTGCCCCCAAAAATAGGGGGATTGCTCATCCCTGGAGCTGAAACTTTAGGATAAATGCCTTAAACCATCTTCCTATATTGGAATCCTTATTAGATCATATCTCCTTAAAAAAAAATTAAACAAAATATTTTTAACAAAAACTCATTACAGATTGGGGGTCTGGATGTCGGTTGTCATTAAAAATCTTGAAAATTGTCCGTAGTCGGTTAAAACTTGCGGCCTTTGTCGGCAATCGGTAAAACTTAGTTAATAATTAACCTCGTAACGGTGGTAAAACCATTTGTTATTTGTGATAAAATGATGGAAATAATTTTTTGGACCTGCTTTTGTAAGACGTCGTGCAAGTAATATAAATCGTTTGCCTGTCACACCAATGCAAATTCAGCATTTATTTTAGGAAAATAAATAAACAGGACCATACTTCCAGACAAAGAGCTGAAGCGTCGTATGGCGACCGTACGGTTCTTACGCCCACGCCAGAGATTTCGGCCCTGACAGTCGCTATCCTGGTGTTGAATTGCTCAGTAGCTAGATACCTATGGGTGAGAGTACGCCCGGCCACCAGACCATATAAGGACGCCCCTTGTACTGTTAGTGAACAATCAACTAATTATTATGCACTACCAACGTATTTGTAGCTCTGTAGAGTGTGTTAGAGATCGATGTGGGTTGATTTTCTTTTTTTAACTAGAAATAGCTCATCTCACAATAATGCAGAAATGTTTTTCACAGTTTCTGTTATCTATTTTTTTTTTCCTCGTATTCTAATGTAGGCATTACATTGACACAAGTATGAGTTTTTTTTAAAGGTTGTCCGTTTGCGCATGCCACACACACGTCATCGCGTCTAATTTTATTTTCCGTGAATAGACGACCATTAATCCCCTGAAAGATTATCTAGGGATGCCCAGCCACTGTCGCAGTCGCGTCGCGGCACGGAACCAGGCCTGCTGTAGATCACTGTAGATAAGAATGAAATCAGGTAGTCGCGGCACGGTCACGGTCGCGGCACACCTTTTCACAGTCATAAGAAATCTGCTCTATGTCAAAGTGCAAGTTTCTGAAGCGAAAAGCGTTTCGACGGACATCATGTCCATCCAATCCCTCGGGCGACTCGGGACGCCCGCTAGCCGCTACTACCGTCCTCGAGCTGCGGGATCAAGCGAGTCATCTGCGGGACCAATAGCTGAGCGAGCTGAGCTCTTGTTGGGACTAAACCTCAAGGTCATCTCTCTGTCACCCTTGCACCTTCTCGGCACCTTCGCCAAAGTATATGTACTACAGACTTGCAATGGAGGTTTGATTCCCCTGCAATAGTGGCTGAGCTGGTGCTCCCTGTACCTGTGGTTCATACACACACAGACAAGTCTATGTACTACAGACTTGCAAGTGAGGTTTGATTCCCCAGCAATAGTGACCGAGCTGGTGCTCCCTGTACCTGTGGTTCATACACACACAAACAAGTCTATGTACTACAGACTTCCAAGTGAGGTTTGATTCCCCAGCAATAGTGGCGAGCTGGTGCTCCCTGTACCTGTGGTTCATACACACACAAACAAGTCTATGTACTACAGACTTGCAAGTGAGGTTTGATTCCCCAGCAATAGTGGCGAGCGGATGTTCCATGTACCTGTGGTTCATACACACACAAACAAGTCTATGTACTACAGACTTGCAAGTGAGGTTTGATTCCCCAGCAATAGTGACGAGCTGGTGCTCCCTGTACCTGTGGTTCATACACACACAAACAAGTCTATGTACTACAGACTTGCAAGTGAGGTTTGATTCCCCAGCAATTCGCCTTTGTCACGCTTCCGCCATCTTGGATTCAAAACGAGGCCAGACGTGTCGTCATGTCCGGCTTGAAAAATGGTAAACAGAGACCACTGCTCGGTAAAAAACTGCCCAAATAATCGCTCTACTTGTGATCAATCCGTCTCTTTTCATAAAATTCCAAAGGGAGCATCAGCTCGCCACTATTGTTGGGTAATCAAACCTCACTTGTAAGTCTGTAGTACATAGACTTGTTTGTGTGTGTATGAACCACAGGTACAGGGAGCACCAGCTCGGCCACTATTGCTGGGGAATCGAACCTCACTTGCAAGTCTGTAGTACATAGACTTGTCTGTGTGTGTATGAACCACAGGTACAGGGAGCACCAGCTCGTCACTATTGCTGGGGAATCAAACCTCACTTGCAAGTCTGTAGTACATAGACTTGTTTGTGTGTGTATGGACCACAGGTACAGGGAGCACAAGCTCGGCCACTATTGCATGGGAATCAAACCTCACTTGCAAGTCTGTAGTACATAGACTTGTCTGTGTGTGTATGAACCACAGGTACAGGGAGCACCAGCTCGGCCACTATTGCTGGGGAATCGAACCTCACTTGCAAGTCTGTAGTACATAGACTTGTTTGTGTGTGTATGAACCACAGGTACAGGGAGCACCAGCTCGGCCACTATTGCTGGGGAATCAAACCTCACTTGCAAGTCTGTAGTACATAGACTTGTTTGTGTGTGTATGAACCACAGGTACAGGGAGCACCAGCTCGGCCACTATTGCTGGGGAATCGAACCTCACTTGCAAGTCTGTAGTACATAGACTTGTCTGTGTGTGTATGAACCACAGGTACAGGGAGCACCAGCTCGGCACTATTGCTGGGGAATCAAACCTCACTTGCAAGTCTGTAGTACATAGACTTGTCTGTGTGTGTATGAACCACAGGTACAGGGAGCACCAGCTCGGCCACTATTGCTGGGGAATCAAACCTCACTTGCAAGTCTGTAGTACATAGACTTGTTTGTGTGTGTATGAACCACAGGTACAGGGAGCACCAGCTCGTCACTATTGCTGGGGAATCAAACCTCACTTGCAAGTCTGTAGTACATAGACTTGTTTGTGTGTGTATGAACCACAGGTACAGGGAGCACCAGCTCGGCCACTATTGCTGGGGAATCAAACCTCACTTGCAAGTCTGTAGTACATAGACTTGTTTGTGTGTGTATGAACCACAGGTACAGGGAGCACCAGCTCGTCACTATTGTTGGGGAATCAAACCTCACTTGCAAGTCTGTAGTACATAGACTTGTTTGTGTGTGTATGAACCACAGGTACAGGGAGCACCAGCTCGTCACTATTGTTGGGGAATCAAACCTCACTTGCAAGTCTGTAGTACATAGACTTGTGTGTGTGTGTATGAACCACAGGTACAGGGAGCACCAGCTCGCCACTATTGCTGGAGAATCAAACCTCACTTGCAAGTCTGTAGTACATAGACTTGTCTGTGTGTGTATGGACCACAGGTACAGGGAGCACCAGCTCGCCACTATTGCTGGGTAATCAAACCTCACTTGCAAGTCTGTAGTACAAAGACTTGTTTGTGTGTGTATGAACCACAGGTACAGGGAGCACCAGCTCGGTCACTATTGCTGGGGAATCAAACCTCACTTGCAAGTCTGTAGTACATAGACTTGTTTGTGTGTGTATGAACCACGGTTACAGGGAGCACCAGCTCGTCACTATTGCTGGGGAATCAAACCTCACTTGCAAGTCTGTAGTACATAGACTTGTTTGTGTGTGTATGAACCACAGGTACAGGGAGCACCAGCTCGCCACTATTGCTGGGGAATCAAACCTCACTTGCAAGTCTGTAGTACATAGACTTGTTTGTGTGTGTATGAACCACAGGTACAGGGAGCACCAGCTCGGCCACTATTGCTGGGGAATCAAACCTCACTTGCAAGTCTGTAGTACATAGACTTGTTTGTGTGTGTATGAACCACAGGTACAGGGAGCACCAGCTCGCCACTAATTGCAGGGGAATCAAACCTCACTTGCAAGTCTGTAGTACATAGACTTGTTTGTGTGTGTATGAACCACAGGTACAGGGAGCACCAGCTCGCCACTATTGCAGGGGAATCAAACCTAACTTGCAAGTCTGTAGTACATAGACTTGTTTGTGTGTGTATGAACCAGGTTCATGGGGTTTGATTCCCCAGCAATAGTGACCGAGCTGATGCTCCCTGTACCTGTGGTTCATACACACACAAACAAGTCTATATAGTACAGACTTGCAAGTGAGGTTTGATTCCCCAGCAATAGTGACCGAGCTGGTGCTCTCTGTACCTGTGGTCCATACACACACAGACAAGTCTATGTACTACAGACTTCCAAGTGAGGTTTGATTCCCCAGCAATAGTGGCGAGCTGGTGCTCCCTGTACCTGTGGTCCATACACACACAGACAAGTCTATGTACTACAGACTTGCAAGTGAGGTTTGATTCCCCAGCAATAGTGGCCGAGCTGGTGCTCCCTGTACCTGTGGTTCATACACACACAGACAAGTCTATGTACTACAGACTTGCAAGTGAGGTTTGATTCACCAGCAATAGTGACCGAGCTGGTGCTCCCTGTACCTGTGGTTCATACACACACAAACAAGTCTATGTACTACAGTCTTGCAAGTGAGGTTTGATTCCCCAGCAATAGTGACCGAGCTGGTGCTCCCTGTACCTGTGGTTCATACACACACAAACAAGTCTATGTACTACAGACTTGCAAGTGAGGTTTGATTACCCAGCAATAGTGGCGAGCTGGTGCTCCCTGTACCTGTGGTTCATACACACACAAACAAGTCTATGTACTACAGACTTGCAAGTGAGGTTTGATTCCCCAGCAAAAGTGGCCGAGCTGGTGCTCCCTGTACCTGTGGTTCATACACACACAAACAAGTCTATGTACTACAGACTTGCAAGTGAGGTTTGATTCCCCAGCAATAGTGGCGAGCTGGTGCTCCCTGTACCTGTGGTCCATACACACACAGACAAGTCTATGTACTACAGACTTGCAAGTGAGGTTTGATTCCCAGCAATAGTGGCGAGCTGGTGCTCCCTGTACCTGTGGTTCATACACACACAAACAAGTATATGTACTACAGACTTGCAAGTGAGGTTTGATTCCCCAGCAATAGTGACGAGCTGGTGCTCCCTGTACCTGTGGTTCATACACACACAAACAAGTCTATGTACTACAGACTTGCAAGTGAGGTTTGATTCCCCAGCAATAGTGGCCGAGCTGGTGCTCCCTGTACCTGTGGTTCATACACACACAGACAAGTCTATGTACTACAGACTTGCAAGTGAGGTTTGATTCCCCAGCAATAGTGCCGAGCTGGTGCTCCCTGTACCTGTGGTTCATACACACACAGACAAGTCTATGTACTACAGACTAGCAAGTGAGGTTTGATTCCCCAGCAATAGTGGCCGAGCTGGTGCTCCCTGTACCTGTGGTTCATACACACACAAACAAGTCTATGTACTACAGACTTGCAAGTGAGGTTCGATTCCCCAGCAATAGTGGCCGAGCTGGTGCTCCCTGTACCTGTGGTTCATACACACACAAACAAGTCTATGTACTACAGACTTGCAAGTGAGGTTCGATTCCCCAGCAATAGTGGCCGAGCTGGTGCTCCCTGTACCTGTGGTTCATACACACACAGACAAGTCTATGTACTACAGACTTGCAAGTGAGGTTCGATTCCCCAGCAATAGTGACCGAGCTGGTGCTCCCTGTACCTGTGGTTTATTACACACACAAACAAGTCTATGTACTACAGACTTGCAAGTGAGGTTCGATTCCCCGGCAATAGTGACCGAGCTGGTGCTCCCTGTACCTGTGGTTCATACACACACAAACAAGTCTATGTACTACAGACTTCCAAGTGAGGTTTGATTCCCCAGCAATAGTGGCCGAGCTGGTGCTCCCTGTACCTGTGGTTCATACACACACAAACAAGTCTATGTACTACAGACTTGCAAGTGAGGTTTGATTCCCAGCAATAGTGGCGAGCTGGTGCTCCCTGTACCTGTGGTTCATACACACACAAACAAGTCTATGTACTACAGACTTGCAAGTGAGGTTTGATTACCCAGCAATAGTGGCGAGCTGGTGCTCCCTATACCTGTGGTTCATACACACACAAACAAGTCTATGTACTACAGACTTGCAAGTGAGGTTTGATTCCCCAGCAATAGTGACCGAGCTGGTGCTCCCTGTACCTGTGGTTCATACACACACAAACAAGTCTATGTACTACAGACTTCCAAGTGAGGTTTGATTCCCCAGCAATAGTGGCCGAGCTGGTGCTCCCTGTACCTGTGGTTCATACACACACAAACAAGTCTATGTACTACAGACTTGCAAGTGAGGTTTGATTACCCAGCAATAGTGGCCGAGCTGGTGCTCCCTGTACCTGTGGTTCATACACACACAAACAAGTCTATGTACTACAGACTTGCAAGTGAGGTTTGATTCCCCAGCAATAGTGACCGAGCTGGTGCTCCCTGTACCTGTGGTTCATACACACACAAACAAGTCTATGTACTACAGACTTGCAAGTGAGGTTTGATTCCCCAGCAATAGTGACCGAGCTGGTGCTCCCTGTACCTGTGGTTCATACACACACAAACAAGTCTATGTACTACAGACTTCCAAGTGAGGTTCGATTCCCCAGCAATAGTGGCCGAGCTGGTGCTCCCTGTACCTGTGGTTCATACACACACAAACAAGTCTATGTACTACAGACTTGCAAGTGAGGTTTGATTCCCCAGCAATAGTGGCCGAGCTGGTGCTCCCTGTACCTGTGGTTCATACACACACAAACAAGTCTATGTACTACAGACTTGCAAGTGAGGTTCGATTCCCCAGCAATAGTGGCCGAGTTGGTGCTCCCTGTACCTGTGGTTCATACACACACAGACAAGTCTATGTACTACAGACTTGCAAGTGAGGTTTGATTCCCCTGCAATAGTGGCCGAGCTTGTGCTCCCTGTACCGGTGGTCCATACACACACAAACAAGTCTATGTACTACAGACTTGCAAGTGAGGTTTGATTCCCCAGCAATAGTGACCGAGCTGGTGCTCCCTGTACCTGTGGTTCATACACACACAAACAAGTCTATGTACTACAGACTTGCAAGTGAGGTTCGATTCCCCGGCAATAGTGACCGAGCTGGTGCTCCCTGTACCTGTGGTTCATACACACACAAACAAGTCTATGTACTACAGACTTCCAAGTGAGGTTTGATTCCCCAGCAATAGTGGCCGAGCTGGTGCCACCTGTACCTGTGGTTCATACACACACAAACAAGTCTATGTACTACAGACTTGCAAGTGAGGTTTGATTCCCCAGCAATAGTGGCGAGCTGGTGCTCCCTGTACCTGTGGTTCATACACACACAAACAAGTCTATGTACTACAGACTTGCAAGTGAGGTTTGATTACCCAGCAATAGTGGCGAGCTGGTGCTCCCTGTACCTGTGGTTCATACACACACAAACAAGTCTATGTACTACAGACTTGCAAGTGAGGTTTGATTCCCCAGCAATAGTGACCGAGCTGGTGCTCCCTGTACCTGTGGTTCATACACACACAAACAAGTCTATGTACTACAGACTTCCAAGTGAGGTTTGATTCCCCAGCAATAGTGGCCGAGCTGGTGCTCCCTGTACCTGTGGTTCATACACACACAAACAAGTCTATGTACTACAGACTTGCAAGTGAGGTTTGATTACCCAGCAATAGTGGCCGAGCTGGTGCTCCCTGTACCTGTGGTTCATACACACACAAACAAGTCTATGTACTACAGACTTGCAATTGAGGTTTGATTCCCCAGCAATAGTGACCGAGCTGGTGCTCCCTGTACCTGTGGTTCATACACACACAAACAAGTCTATGTACTACAGACTTGCAAGTGAGGTTTGATTCCCCAGCAATAGTGACCGAGCTGGTGCTCCCTGTACCTGTGGTTCATACACACACAAACAAGTCTATGTACTACAGACTTCCAAGTGAGGTTTGATTCCCCAGCAATAGTGGCCGAGCTGGTGCTCCCTGTACCTGTGGTTCATACACACACAAACAAGTCTATGTACTACAGACTTGCAAGTGAGGTTTGATTCCCCAGCAATAGTGGCGAGCTGGTGCTCCCTGTACCTGTGGTTCATACACACACAAACAAGTCTATGTACTACAGACTTGCAAGTGAGGTTTGATTCCCCAGCAATAGTGGCGAGCTGGTGCTCCCTGAACCTGTGGTTCATACACACACAAACAAGTCTATGTACTACAGACTTGCAAGTGAGGTTTGATTCCCCAGCAATAGTGGCGAGCTGATGCTCCCTGTACCTGTGGTTCATACACACACAGACAAGTCTTTGTACTACAGACTTGCAAGTGAGGTTTGATTCCCCTGCAATAGTGACCGAGCTGATGCTCCCTGTACCTGTGGTTCATACACACACAAACAAGTCTATGTACTACAGACTTGCAAGTGAGGTTAGATTACCCAGCAATAGTGGCGAGCTGATGCTCCCTGTATCTGTGGTTCATACACACACAAACAAGTCTATGTACTACAGACTTGCAAGTGAGATTCGATTCCCTTGCAATAGTGACCGAGCTGGTGCTCCCTGTACCTGTGGTTCATACACACACAAACAAGTCTATGTACTACAGACTTCCAAGTGAGGTTTGATTCCCCAGCAATAGTGGCGAGCTGGTGCTCCCTGTATCTGTGGTTCATACACACACAAACAAGTCTATGTACTACAGACTTGCAAGTGAGGTTTGATTCCCCAGCAATAGTGGCCGAGCTGGTGCTCCCTGTACCTGTGGTTCATACACACACAGACAAGTCTATGTACTACAGACTTGCAAGTGAGGTTTGATTCCCCAGCAATAGTGACCGAGCTGGTGCTCCCTGTACCTGTGGTTCATACACACACAAACAAGTCTATGTACTACAGACTTCCAAGTGAGGTTTGATTCCCCAGCAATAGTGGCGAGCTGGTGCTCCCTGTACCTGTGGTACTCATTCCTTCGGGAGGTCCACCCAAAACACACACACAAAATGCAAGTGAACAAGCCTTGAGTGCAGCCGGTAACTGCTATACGTAAATTTGGGGACCTCTAAAGTAATATAATATGGGTGAAATGCAGCATACAACCTGCAGGGTCCTGAAAGGGTAAAACGGAAGCCAGGATTCGCCTTTTTTTAAGCAGGGAAAACGGGATTGGGTTACCGTGAACGGGATTTGTCTACGGGAATGGGAATCAAGATGCTTCAACGGGAACGAGATTTTTCAAATCTCTCCTTATATATCCTGTGTATCCTAATAAAAAGTCCTCAATTTATACCACTTTTCGCATTTTAAGACTGTTTAGAGTATCCTAACAGCAGGCTACCTGAAAATAGAATTTCAGTTCTCGCCCCTTCTAAATTAAGGCCCTCGTTTTGCTTTTTTTGGTCCCTCGGAATCTGCGAGGTTTTGGTCAACGGTTTGATAACTAGGCATTGGCATTTTCAAAACGGCGGAACCATTTTTTGAATAGAATCGTATGATATATCGTTTGTATCATAATTGAGGACGAGATATCATACGGGCAGAGGATCATTTTATTTTGGGGTGGGCGAAAGGGGGGAACTCTCGAAACCTGAAGCCCCGGAAGGGGGGATGACAAGAAATGTTCTGCGGAATTATTCCAGCAATTTCTATATCATTTGCAATTTTGTAATTCTCTTCTTTCAATACGTTAAACATTTCGCATAAGGAAGCAACATGTAATATTGCGTTTGAGATCTCCCGCAAACAAAGAAATATGCTCGTGCCGTTTAAATGGAAAGCCCATTACAAGAACATTTGTATCTTAGCGAGGAAAAAAAACTCCCCGCGAAAAGCCCTCCAGTGATAGACCTGGCAGGCGATTACTATGTTCGAAAGAAGCCCGTAAGCGTGAGATCGACATTACAAACATAGAAATTCATCAGTTGGGCCGCAAATATGACGATTTCGTCATTTGCGTCGTGCACGAAGAATACAAACTACAGGCTTTATTTGCTATACACAAAAAAAAAATTACCGACTGGTCCTACCGGGAACGGGATTTTTCCTACTGGGAACGGGATTTTGCGAAAAAAAACGGCCGGGAAACGGGATTGGGACCCTACCTCCTAGCAACAAAACGTGGGATTCCTGTGTTCGCATGCGCGCTAAATTTAAAATGCAAATTATCATCTCAAGTTCGAGAAATTCTCGAACTTGAGACGCCATGTGCTCGAAGAGATTACCAGACCAAGTCGAATTTCACGCCGGAAAAGTACGTCTTCCACCAAATAGCATGATTACTGGTCGATGTAAGTATTATTTAGTGTTTGACCATGAAAAGGGTGGTTTTTGAGTCTTCAAAAATCAGATATTTGTTCCTCGTGTGGCATGGCCAGACACTTTATGCTGACTACTTTCAAAACGTATTCTTCTGTGGTCGTATTTTGGTTGGAATTCAGAAAGGAATACCTATAGTTTTATTATGTACAGGTGACTTATTTTGTTTGCGAAATTGCAATTTATTTGTCGCCAGTTAAGAAAAAAGGGCTATTTTGTATGCAAATGATTGGAAGTGGGAAAATACATTTATTATAATGAGCCGCTCTGTCAGTTCAAAACAGCAGCAAAATCCAAAGCACATTGTAAAAACCTTGTAAGAAAAGAAAAATAGTACTTCATTTATTTATTTAATAACTTTCACCACTAAAAATATGTATAAACATACAATTTAATGATTAAAACGATATTAAAAAAAAAAGAAGAAATTGGTCACGTCACACAACAGAGCGAGGGTTGGAAATTGAGACACTTGGGCGACCACAAATCAGGGCTAGGTGACTAAAAATGTGAACTTAGGTGCCTGAGCTGTCGACCAATATTTTGGTTCAAGCTTGATGAACCCTTTCAACCAAAAGTTATGTTCAGGCGACCAGTTGCTTGCACTTGGTCGCCAGCTGGCATCTAAGAAAATAAGTTAGTTTCTAGAGCGAGGCTCCAAATTAAGTGTGCCCATAACAAAAGAAAAAAGAGGGTGTAATTTGATGACAACACACTTAATTAGATAACATTAAAGGCAGTATTTTAATTAAAGATGGAAATTTCTTGATGGGTACCTTAGGGTAAAAAATTATTTGAGCCACACCTTTTTGGGTATCTTTTAGGGGTGAAACTGAAAAGTCCCTGACCAAAAAAGTATGGGAGTCCCCCCCCCCTAAAAAATCCCATGACTGAAATTGAAACTGACTCAAAATTCTGTTTATTGTGTCATTTATTTTTACTAAAATTCCCAGGCAAACTTTATGCACCACCAAAAATCCCAAATTGAAAAGTTTCAGACTACAAAAACCTTTTGCACTTCCCTACCTGGCACAAAGTCTGGGGTACCTCCCTGCAAGAAGTCATGCTTATCTAGCACATAAAAATAGACCATGACCTTTTTGGATAATAATTAACCATCAAGAACTCATCTGGGAATTGCACCCAGTCCTCATATCATCACACAAATAATGTGTTGCCATGTGTGCACTAGATACACTAATGAGTTTTCCATTTTGGCTTTTATTTATCCTCAGGTCAGGTCATGCAGCCCTATAAAGATTCCAAGGCAGAGAACGGTCCCGGTGAACCCATCAGACATCAGAGACAAATCTTTGGACAACAACCAAACATCAGACCATCAGACCGGCCAATGAGGAGCCATGAGATTCCTAGGAACCCTTCAGACAACCAGTCTGACACATGGAAATAAACTCTGGACTACAAGCTAGACTAGTGCTGCAACCCCAACTCACCACAAGTGGCATTCAGCCAGTCACACCGCAGCCTACCCTCAAGCTACCACTCATGAAAGGATTATTGGTTTATTAATGATTTGTGGGCTAATTTGCATGACCTTTTACATACATTTTGATCATCACTATCTTCCAGAAGAGTGTTGAAAAGTGCACCCCACCCCTCTGAAATTTTCCTCTGGAAAATACAGTATTTTGTAAGGGAAAAATTAGGTAAATTGGCTGTGGCTATTAATTGAAAAATAGAAAAGAGTTAGGGTTTAGGAAACATGAAAAAGGGGATGGCTAATCACCCTATCCACCTCTTCTGGATTGGCCATTCATATAATAGTGAGATTTGACAAAATGAAAATATTACGCCAGGTACAATTTTCAAAGGTCATGCAAATTGCCTCAACCAATGCAATGGCTGTATTTATACTAGAGCAGATTTTACATAAGTTAATTTTGGTTTTGATTTAACTAACTTAGAACATACTTTCATTTGATTCCCGAAAATTGAATTATTTGTTCATTTCTGTCATCTCATATGACAAGAAGTATGACTTAAACACCAATTCTTTTTCTGAAGTCATGTCAAATCTGCTCAAGATATGATTATTTTTATGAGTGGAATGGTTCTCAAACCATGCAGCAATAGGGCTGCTACAAATAATACCCCAAAAAATTGATGAGAGTGCAAGGATTTCACATGATCCTAGAAAAAAGGTATTCTCCATGCGGTCGGCTTTTTATTAGACTATAGGAAACCCGCCAAATAATGAAGGTTTGTTTTCCAGGGGGGGTGGGGGGGACTCCCCATAACAATAGACCAGGGGTGCTTGTCGGGAAAATGATTTTACCCCTAAGAGATAGCAAATTGGATGCGGAAAATCCTAATGTTATTGCTATCCTTGTAATTACCATGAAGTTGAAACAGTTTATTCAGTGTTGTCGCTGAATTTCTAGGTGACCTTTGGCGTGAAACCCCCTAAGGGATAGCAGATTCTTTGGACACCCCTAAGACTAGCAGTTGGGTGAATTTTATACCCTAAGGGATAGGACGATAGGACCCCCCCCCCCCCCCCCCTAGAATGGTTTGAGAACCATTCTTGTCAATAGCCGATTGGCATGTTATTTTATCAACACCATTGATGAAAGGGGTCTTAAGCATATTGTTTTTTTTTGCTTCAAGTTTCACAATCATGATTTTTTCTGCATTCCTTTCTTCAAGATTACTGCTTTTGGAAAAATGATAAAGTGAGTAAGATAAGATAAAGTGAAGGATTTGAGCAATTTCACCTTTTTTTGTTTTGTGGCTTCAATATCATAACTAATTAGTATGTATACGGGTAACCCTATTCAGACCAAGGGGCTTTTAAATGTGAACTGACAACATTAGTAAACATCAAAGAACCAATTACTCAGTATTCTACAAGCAGTTACCTTGGCTTTTATTCAAAAAGAATTTAATTTAAACTTGTTGGGGGCCCTATAAAAGTTAGCCTTTGTATCAAACGATTTGATTCTGAGTGGGCGTCTGTTAACTTTGCTATATAAAAGTACTTTTGCCGGAGATTGAAAATTCTCGACTTTATTCTGTTGAGTTATGAATTTATAATTGCCAATTCAAGCGTGAAAGTGGACGGTCTTTTCCCTTTTATACCGGAACCTCGTGTTTAATATTATTCCTGCAAGAATGATTGAGAGAGGAATACAAACAAAAAAGATGTTTCACAGCATCCTAAAATCCTGTAAGCAAAAATAATGTCTTTTTAAGTTTGAGGCTTTCTGACAAAATTTCAGTGACATTCATAATTTATTTCATTTACCAAAAGTGCATACATAAGAACATTTGAACATTCTGCATAAGATCCCTTTTGTTTACATGGATTATGCCAACCAGGCCAGCCTGTAAAAAAATTGTAATTCAGAGATTCAAACCATGTCAAGAAATTTAATACCTAATGTTTGGCAATGAGTAATTGTTTTGAATTAATTTCCACAATTTTTAAAGTGACATTTTGATGCCTGAGATCTCAAGAAAGTCAAATTTGTTTGTTCTTACTCGCTTTCACATTGGCTAACTTCTGACCTGGTTGACATAGTTGCACAGTAACATGATGTGATTAGTGTGATTCCTGAAAGTATCCATTACCTCCTCAACCAAGGTGGTTCAGAAATTTCTAAACAGGAAATACCATTATTTGTATGGAAAGCTGGATATTTTGTTGATTTTGAAAATAGAGCAATACTAATTGACCTTAATGGTGAGGAAATGGGTATCACTTTTGGGGATCACTTAATCTTATTCAATGATATTCTCATAATTTGCATTGTAAGAATACATAGGTGCTGAAAAGAAACATCAAAAGTCCCAACAAGGCTCTGGAAGCACCAGTTTGACGATACCTCATGGTCAAGGTCAGGTGGGTGTCCTTGTCATTGTACTCTGTGTCGTCTCCCTGTGTTGTCTCTGGACATCTGTCACTTAGAACTCGTCCAGTTTTCATATGCTGCAAACCTTGGGGCTTTATTCTTCCTTGATTCATTCCAACCATGGGCTGCAGTTTTTTTAGGACGCTGAGACTGTTCTGGTAGGTACCAACATATGCAGTATTTCACACTAGGCCCTACCCAATGAGGCACAATTTAGCATTTTTTTATTAGCTTTAGGTCATAATATGCCTGGTAGCGATACTAAATCAGCTGGCATGTCATGGAGGTTGGGTGGGGCGTTGCCTTCATTATTCGTTAATCTAACCCCAGAATTCCAGACTGGCTTTGGGTGAGGAAAATTTCCAAACAAAAGATTTTGATTTTGGAAACATTTTACAGTTATAACCTTGCAATTTCAAAGAAGCAGATAAGAAGGGATAATAATAATAATAAACTTTAGTTACCCACCGTAATCTCATCAAGTATAATATATTATATATACATTATAAATGAACATTATAAAGACAAAATTAATTAATACTACACTAATAAAATCATAATGATTAGAATTAATTTAGCAGACAATTTAAAAATGCTAGTACATTGTATCATATTAAGAGTGTGCATAATAATCAAATAGGCCACATCACACAAAAAGCGCCTGTACAAAATAATTCTATCCTTAACATTTTTTCAGTTTCTTCTTTGGCCTTTTTCCCCTCCTTTTTAAAAAGTAATACTCTAAAATTGTAAACGTTACTGGAAAAGCAACACAACCTATGGATAAGAAACAAAATAATTGAAACGTACGTATTAGGGTCTGTTTATTTGGGAAAATCCAGTCTAAAAGAGTACTTTGGATCAGTGGTTAGCTATCATCACACTTGCACCTTTCGCATGTGAGAGAGTCATTCAGTGACTATTACCATGGTAAACAAATTTGGAACGAGAACCAACTGATTTCTGAAACCATGACAGTTAGATAAATGACTTTTAATTCAAAGTAATAATCATGCAAAACCAGGGTATCAGAATCTCACTTTAAATTTTACTTTAAAAATCTGATATTTTTGTGTAAACCATTAGGGTCCTGAACCTTTAATTTTTATAACTTCTCAGTTTCCAGTGGACAAAAATAATTAGTACTTAAACAATTTTTACAAATGTCAATTTTTCCTAAATTGTAGAGACACAAGTAAAGTAAATGCCTATGTGATCTTATTTTCATTGTTTCATGTATAAATGTTTTAAAGAAAAGTATATTGAATAAAAATTAATAACTATATTTTCTGAAATAATGCAATGCTAATGCATTAAAAAATGTAAAGTTTTCATTAGTCCTGTGCATTGTTTGAACCGTGTGAACACCTAACAAAGTTTCTTTACAAGTTTTGGAGTTTTGGACCGTCAACTCTCCTGGTTTTGACAGGAGTCTTAAGATTTTTCGCTTCGTCTCCAAGGAAAAAAAAAAACAAGACGACTGCCATACATTTACTGTATTTCACCCGGGAGAATTTTAGGAAATTTCACAATTTCAAGGTGGTCTCCAGATTTTTAGTTCCTGTGGTTGGCATCTCTGTAATTGAGATAATTCAAACTCTACAGATTGTTGTTAAGATAAAACTTGTATTGCTATTTTGCATCAAAGCATAGACTGAAACGTTATCGGCATTGTCACAGCCAAGATAGAAAATGACAATAATATTAATTTTCAAATCTTTTCATGAAATTAATGTATTTATTATTGTATAACTGACCTGATTTTATCAATTGTATTATAAATTATAAAGTAATTATAATAAATTAATTATATTATAAAATAATAACATGATGAGGATTAGGATTAGGAGACAACACATGTAAAAAGTACTGAAACACAAAGACTGATTAAGCAAACATCCATAAATATTTTAGAGATGTTAGTTTAGCAGTATTTCTAAACATAATCTAACAGTATGTTTTTAAATAATCCTGCTTCACAATAATATGTGAGGGAAAAAAAATCAATGTTTGGCAAAGGATTTGTAGGTGGGAAACCTTTACCTAGTTGAGCCACCCAAGCCTGATCTGTTGAACAGGTTAGGTCGCCTCTTGCATTTCATAAAAATGTCAAAAGGTGCGTTTAATGGGCAAGAGGGCCTGGGATGTGTGACCTAATTTAGTATCTGGCATACCCCTCCCCTCTCCTTGGGTTTATTAGAAGAAGAAAAAAACTACAAGTGCCCTGGAGGTATGAAGAGTTTTTTGTAAAGTTTCAGGGAATTTTTTTTTTTACAGTTTTAAGGAGGGTAAAAATGGAGAAACAATTTTCTACAAGCAAACTTAAACATATAAACTTAGGACCCTTCAGGGCATTTGCTCATTTGGAGATCCCCTTTGGTCGGCCCCCACCTATAGCATCACCCAACGGATAGAGAGAAGTATACTGTATATGTTTGTACCTATCAACACAGTTTCAGAACCTCAAGGGGCTGCAGACTCATGGTTGGGTTGAATGATGTGAAGCAGGCTTCAGTTAAGGCCGTGCTGTGTTTTATAATGTATTGCACACTGTGTTGTTGAACAACAACATGAGAAATGCATTATAGAACGATGGCACGGATGTCAATACTTTGGTTATTTGGAATTTTTGTGAAAAATCAGTTTGTAAAATTATGCTGTATTGACACCTTAACTCATTGCCTGAATTCCAGCTTCTTTCTTCGCACTTAATTTCATGAGTTACTCATAGAGTAAAACATGGAATGGAGTGTGAAGGAAGAAGCTGGAACTTAAGCCTCAAGGTTTGTAGCATATGAGAACTGGACAAGTGCTGAGTGACAGGTGATCAGAGGCAGCATGGGGGAGGATACATGGAGTGCAATGACTGGACACTTCGTGGCTTTGGCATTTCATGGGGTATCAGAGACTGGTGCTGAAGGAGACCTTGTGGGACTTTTTTTTATTTTCCAAAAAGGTACTTACAGGTATTCTAAAGTTGGAATAAAGTACCAATATACATATCTTTCTATTCTTTTATTTCCAAGTATGGACTTTCTCAAGTTGGAATACATTTAGCATTCACTTCATAAATACCTACCCACTTGCAGATCATGTTCCCAAGACACCATGCACTCAAAACAGGTTCATCTATAGCAACCTGCACCATCAAATTATATTCATATTTAGCAAACAGACACCCCTTTTTCTTTCAACAAGCAAGGCTGCATATGTGGGCAACATTCCTTGCCATATTTGCCATGTCAAACAAAAAGGGTCCATTTTGCCTGTGAACGTTTGGCCTACTACACAAGAAACTGGATGTAACTGAAAAGCCCTACAGACCCATATCACGTTGATATGGCTTAATGATATCTTATTTATCAGGAAACAAAGTCCAGTATTCAATTCAGCACATCCATACTAGTAAAAATGCAAAGTTTGGTGAAGGTTGAATATTGACCGACAATAGGCAATATTATATGTATTCAAACGGTCAGACTGGGACGAACACTCAAGTGAGGCTCATGCAGGTAATTCTTTTATTTCACTATTTTTCTTGGAAAAGGCGAAACAAAAGAATCCCCTGCATGAGCCTCACTTGAGCGTTCGTCCCAGTCTGGCCATTTGAATACGAATATTATTGCCTATTGATGATTTTTAAAATAAAATGTAGGGTAGTAGCGCATCGATGCAATACCAGCCTTGTTTTGATGTTTTTGCCCATACATTTCTTTGTAAAAAAATAGGCCAGTTAAGCTAAGTTTTGAAAATTCATATCTCAAGCCTGTGTTGAGTAATTTTTCCAAAACTTTTCTAATAGGGATGTGCTGAATTGAATACTGGACTTCGTTTCCTGATAACACTATTAAAATTGAATTAGAATTAGAATTGAATTGAATAAAATAAGATATCATTAAGCCATATTAACGTGATATGGGTCTGTAGCGCTTTTCAGTTAAATCCAATTCCACTTTTTTCTTGTGTAGTAGGCCAAACGTTCACAGGCAAAATGGACCCTTTTTGTTTGACATGGCAAATATAGCAAAGGAATGTTGCCCACATATGCAGCCTTGCTTGTTGAAAGAAAAGTGTCTGTTTGTTAATGAATATAATTTAATGGTGCAGGGTGCTATAGATGAACCTGTTTTGTGTGCATAGTGACTTGGGAACAGGATCAGCAAGTGGGTAGTTATAACTGGCTAAGGCCTAGGGTATATGTCTAATTAAAGTTGTGTTGAATACATTTAAAACAATAGATAATTTGTTTTTTGAAAGTGTAATGATTCAGTATTTTTGAAAAAAGTGTAATTGATGCAACCCTAATTCGACATATGCCCTAGGACAGGCATCAAGAGTTCCAGACTCGTGGTGCACTGCCAATGCATCAGTTGAACAAAGAAAAAAGTGAGCTCAAAGCTGTTTTTGATAACAAGGGCAGGCCCGTAGGAGGGGGGATTCGAGGGGTTCGAATGAACCCCCCTTGGGGCTAGAAAAATCAGGTTTTGGTCACAAAATAGGTAGGAAGCACCACCAAATGCTATAAATTTGGTTTATACACAGGTTTTTTTTTCTGAAAAATGGAGGGCAACGAAGCATCTTTGGGGCCAGATTTTTGGCCACAAAACAGGTAGGAAACACAGCGAAATCCTATAAATAGGGCATATACAGTTTTTTTTTTCCAAAAAAACAAGGACAACGAACCCCCCTCAAAGAAAGCGAGCTAGGGACTAACGATACATTGTTCGCGCACTGTGAGTCTGGAACTCTTGATGTCTGTATACAGGCTGAAACAAAAATTCAAAATGTACAAGTCTGATAACATGAAAAGGCCCATTTCTTTGTTTGTTTGGTTTGCTTTTCCTTGGGTGATTCTGTCTTGCTGGAGAATTGATTGATCAAAATGAAGTCATAGTCCCATTCTAGGCAACACTTCTTCCAAAGAATCAAACTAAATCAGACTCCAGTCAACTTTGCTGCCTTTTGTAATTGGATTGCAGTTTCATAGCCTTTCACCAACGCTGGGCTGATGATAAACCATAAGTAAAGACCCTGTTGTCCGATGGGCATGACAAATAGTTTTGTAGCCCATAAAACTCTATGCCAATGAGGTAACAGCAAAAATAGTGAACTCAATCCATTAAAATCTCGTGGAATTTGTGCCATCCTTTGGTCTAAAACTGATTTATGTGATGCAAAGTCATAGAACAACAAACGAATGGTGTTATTTAGAAAGTTTTTGCCATATTAGATAAACACAACAAACCAATCATAACATTGCCACACCCATCCGACACATATGGCACAATCTTGACAGATTAGCGTTACATCAGCTATTAATTTTCCTTTTACCAATTATCTGTTCTTTCATTATCATTATAAATATCATCACCAAATGGAAAAAAAATAATTTAATAAAAAAGAAATTAGACACCAAAACAGGGTATTGTGTCATATTCAATCATGGTTTATCATTAGTACAGTGTTGGTGAAATTTGTTTTACTAAATTTTGAGGTCCACTTTTGTGGGCTGACACCCAGGGGGGGAGGGGGGGTTGGTTGGGGATGATCCTCAGGAATTTCAATTCCACTCCTAAAAACAAAAAGGGTGTGGCTCAAATAATTTTCACCCTAAAAGATACCCATCAAAAAATTTCCATCTTTGATTGAGATGCCTTGGATATTGTTTAATGTATCGTCTTGTCAACAAGAACTCTCTCTCTTGAAGGTTTGCCACTTTTTTGTTACAGCCCTAAATGATCAAACTCCCTTCAATTTTATTGTTGCAGTGTGCACTGTGTTAGAGCCCTAAATGATACCAGTCTGCCTTAAATTTTATTGCAGATCAAGGTTACCCCTAAAAGAGATCAAAACCTGTGATTTTAACCCTAAAAGATATAACAATCATCCCTGACCAAAAAATATGGGAGTCCCCCTGGGGTCTGACAATGTTTATTTAAAATGAAAATGATATTCATTGTTATAGGAAGTGTTGATTAGCTTGGCTATTAGCAGGGCCTGGAATTGGCGATTTTATCAAAGTCCAGTTGGGTCCTAATCATAAAAGAAGTGGTCAAATTGTTGTTATGCCAAATGAAGTCTCCAGATGAGTGATGAATGAAGATATTAAAAAGTTAGTTGCCACAGATATAAAATCTAATCTCTTTATAATGCAATTTCAGGGTTTGGTGACCTCAAGGAGTTTACATGTTAGTTTCAGAGAAATATCAACTTGCGAGCAGTGGTTTCCTCCTCTCTCTTAGGCCAATGGCGAGCAAGTCAGCCTAAGAGAGAAGGAAACCACTGCTTGCAGGGTAGAGAGAATGTAAAACAGGCCCAGAATCACTCAGACAAAAGTAATGACCAAACAACAAAATATGACTTGGAAACATGCATGATTCATGACAGGTTCTTTTTTTCGTGTGTCTCTGCACACAAATGTCACAACTTTGTCTGGATTGTGGGCATACTTGACTGGTTTTACACAAATTGTGTGAGTGACGTGTTTTTCCTACAAAAACAGCTCGTTCAACAACATAACATGCTCCAATTTTGGTAGAAAATAAAACAAATTCCAGCAAAATCTCCAGGGCAGACTTTAGACACATTCTAGAGGTACAATCTCTGACTCTTCAAATTGAGTAAAATAGTTAACATGAATTATTGACAAACATGATTGACTAGTTCCTCTAAGACATTTTCTCACACATGCACAAAAGAGATGAAATGACGTTTGTGTGCAGAGGCTGCTATTGTAAAAATGAAAACACTCACTCACTATCCATTTTCTGTCATTGTCAATCACGGGTCTGACGTTGCATGGCGTTGATTCCGCATTCTCCATAAAACTTGGTCCAAGGCATCACAGGCCTCTAAAAGGTAAAAGTAAATTCAGGGACTATTTAACAATTAGACTACAAGTTCTGGTTTTCTATGAGTCAATAGTAGTTAATGAGGCGTGTAGCGCTGAGTTGACTATGACTCATAGAAAACGAGAACAAGTGGTCTGATTGTTTCAGTAGAAACCCAGTAGCATACTAATATCAATTTGTTGCTACAAGGTATTTACTTTCATGGTTTTAGACAGTTTCACGTGTAGCATCTCATGTGCGCTCCCTAGCAAAATTGAGCATGCGCACTTGCCAATATCCATTGTATTCAACTGTTGGCGCATGCGCAATAGGCACTTGTGCAGATCGTGTTATTTTGTGATATGTTCACTGCGTGCACAATTATATAAAAACTTGCTGGCAAATTTTTTTGAAACTTGGATATATTTTTCATTGTTATCAGTTTGAGCTGTTGACAATTTTTTGCTGAATTTTCTCTAAAATTAAAAACATCATTCGAGAAAAACCTGTTTTGCTGACGTGTGCATGTTCCTAATGATATTTTTTTTATTTTCGACTCAATGAAACTACTCTACTCATCATTTGAAATTTTGAGCAAAATTTACTGCAGATTTTTTGAGATATCAATTTTTGAAAGTGAAAAAGTAGGGTATATTTAGAGGTGCTGTGCATTGTTATGGATACTTTTCTCGTCACAAGCTATGCTGCATTTGCACCACATACTCATCAGTATTGTTATATTGGAGGATCAAATTGACTGGTAGAAGCACAAGGAAATAAACTGCAAATAACTTACTAGTGCACCATCAATAAACAACTATTTCAAGCGTCCTTAATGAGATGCGTGAGACTAAACACTCTAATTTGCAGACATATTTCTAGACTGTAACACCAAAGCGTAAAATATTGAAACATTTTCTAGTCTTACAGAAATGCCCAGATACTTTTATTTGTTAATCAGTATTTTACAATTCAAACTCATTTACAGTCAAAAGACATGAAGCGTGCCTCCCTAGAGTTGAATATTCAATTCATTACTGCATTTTATTGATTTCATTATTCAATCCAAAAATGCAATTTTTGATTGAATATTGAAATCTAAATAATTACTTGTGGTGAACAATTGCTTATTCAGAAATCAAAATTTGAACATTTAACATTTTTAATGTTGAATTGAAAAATGCATTTTTGGATTGAACAATGAAATCAATAATGGAATAATTAATTGAATATTCAACTCTAGGGGGGCACGCTTCATTTCTTTTGACTGTAAAGCATTTTTTGCTTCTTTTCTAGAACATATACCCATGTTTCGCAGATACAGTCTAGCCTTGTTATTTAATTGTTTTGGGCACAGTTCTCCAAAAATTGCTTGAGAATCGCATAGTATTGAATCAAAATGCCATTGACGAAGTACAAATCATGTATCTGAAGCGGCGGGTCTCATTTGCAGGTCGCAGGTCACAGGTCGCAGGTCACAGGTCGCAGGTCGCAGGACACAGGTCGCAGGTCGCAGGTCACAGGTCACAGGTCGCAGGTCGCAGGTCGCAGTCCGAGATATAAAATATGTTTTACAAGTTTCCGAGATCACGCAGACTCCTGTAGTGGTTCTACCATTTTCTTCGAGCCGTATTCATGAAGCCGTATTCATGGACTGATAGAAACTTTTATTAAACTGCATTTCACTTTCTTTTGAGCGAATTAACATTTGTCTTGGGAACGGGAAAATTTATGCGCGAATATCAATATGTTGCTGATGTATGTATTTTATGTGTTTATAAAAATTCAATTGCGAGATGTTTGATCTCTAAGATGCGGACTGTAGTTTTGGCAATGCAGTTTAGAACCATGAGTGGGTTTATCTTTATCTTAAAGATACTTAGAACCTGAGCGACGAATTAATAATCGTATCTACTTTAGGGTGAAAATAAATACAGTACTTTAACTTAATTTTTCGCCTTCAGCCCGCCGAAGTTCAAGATCGAAGAGAACAGAACAGGGCGTTTCAGAGAGTTTCGTTTGTGCAGCACGTGATTGACAGTCTGTGAAACGGCCAATAGAAATGGAGCGATCCCACGATAATTAGCATTACATAGCATATGTTTGCCAAAAATAGAAGTAAAAGTTTTGTACCTTCGTAAAACACTCACAAAAATAGATACGATTATTAATTCGTCGCTCAGGTTCTAATTATCTTTAAGATAAAGATAAACCCACTCATGGTTCTAAACTGCATTGCCAAAACTACAGTCCGCATCTTAGAGATCAAACATCTCGCAATTGAATTTTTATAAACACATAAAATACATACATCAGCAACATATTGATATTCGCGCGTAAATTTTCCCGTTCCCAAAGACAAATGTTAATTCGCTCAAAAGAAAGTGAAATGCAGTTTAATAAAAGTTTCTATCAGTCCGTGAATACGGCTTCATGAATACGGCTCGAAGAAAATGGTAGAACCACTACAGGAGTCTGCGTGATCTCGGAAACTTGTAAAACATATTTTATATCTCGGACTGCGACCTGCGACCTGCGACCTGTGACCTGTGACCTGCGACCTGTGACCTGCGACCTGCAAATGAGACCCGCCGTATCTGAAGACATCCAGAACCTTGTCATCAGAAAACATTGAAGCATCTAGTCTATCACTCTAGTGTAGTCTTGAATTGTTAAGTACACAGAACCACGATAGATGACAAAATGGACTAAACCATTTTATTTTTCCATCACCAAATAGTGCCAATTGCCCAGGACTGACGAGGGTATCCTGACAGTTTCTAGGATACCAGATACCTAGGGAATATGTTAGAGAAACAAAATCTACTATATTATACCGGAGTTGCAAGGTCCAAGCGAAAAACCAAACTTTTCTACCGGACTACTAGATAAAGAGTAGCCTCTGCTCGCAGGAAAGTGCACTCCCCCCCCCCCCCATGCCCGAGTTTTATAAAATTACTACCTACCTACCCAGTACCTACCTACACTTAAGCTGCACTGTCAATTGGGACTTTGAAAGGCTGTTTTTCCACAGAGGCCTGCAACGGAGAGCTGTTATTTTACACCTTTTTTCAACTAAATCTCCGAAGAGCTACACCACAGCGCCGAAATCTTAGTAGGTTGCCGTTTGGACGTTGGGGACAAAACTTTAGCGTTTTATAGTTAAGTAGAATATTCAAACAAGCAATGAAACACAGAATAAAACAACAGTAACCAAGAGCATCAATTGCAAAGTAATTTCAAGAAGAATATAGCTTACTTCAAGGAAGCAGAAGACATCAGCTCTATGTCTACAAGTGTGTTTTATTACGCCGACCCGCCATTTTTAGGAAGCACCCAGCATGCTCTGCGAGTAGACTTTTAAATTAGTAGCCTGGCCTGTCTGAAATGTCGCGCGTCATTTTGTGTTGTGAGATTTGAAAGTATTTTTTAGTGACACCAAGTCAAAAACTCGCAACATTTTGCTGAAAAAGCTGTCTTATGCCACATTGTTTCGGCCCATGTATATGTAAAGGGATCCACAGAAGTTTTGGATCCCGGATCCCGACCCGTGGATCACCCACAACCTCGTCCCCAGGGTCTTCTCGGTCGTGTTTCAAAATGGCGGTTGAACCGCCAACGACCGAGAAGACCCTGGGGACGAGGTTGGATCACCCATGGATCCCGGATTCCTTTACACGGTTTGGAATAATTCCACAGGCGATCCAAGCTCTAGTCATGTGGGGTACTGTGAAAGAAACATGCAACGTTGTCGCTGTAAAAATTATACGTAAATGTAAATATTGAAATAAAATCACGTGACATCTCCTTTAATGTTGTAGTTGTCCAATAAAGTGCTGCTGGAGCGATTTTATTGCATTTTGGGTGTTTTTTGTGCCTTTTTCTTAATACCCCTACCGTATGTTATAATAGTGACAAGACGAAACGAGCATTCAAAACACCATTTTCTAGCTCGATTTTCTTCGCTAAAAATCGAGCTTAATCATCAAACAAAACAACCCAGACAACGAGGAATGAACCACAGCACTATGTTTTAGCAGTCATTTGAATGTGCAACTTACCTGAGAGAAGTGCGAGGTCTTAAAATATATATACATAATACTAATGAGTTGGAGTCCTGGCTACATAAATAACTTGTAGTTTTTATTATCTTTTATGTTAATATTTTAGAGTTTTTTTTATCTTTTATAAATTTTAGAATATTTTTATGTAATTAAAATACACATATATATATATATTTTTTTCACATGATGTACATTTAAAGCATGTAAAGCACCGAAATGTAAAGCTTGAAACTATGGTGTAATGCTATATTTATGAAGAGAAAAAGCCGCTCTTCAATGCGGCCATTCCATCTCCCCACCAAGCATTGCTGGGGAGGTCACCGTCCCTCTTTCTTGTGTACAGTATATGAGTAGATAATAAATAGATAAATAAAAATAAAAATCGAAATTAAATATAGACGGCTGCCTATTCCAGTTGCACGACTCCTCCGAGGATCTTTCTTAAAGTGGTTTCCCCTTCCATTAGGACTGTTCTCTGCATAGAGGCCACTATCCTGGTGGCCTCTTCACTGCTCGAGAACAGTCTCTGGACCGCACGCCGCGCCCCCGGAACTCCACCGCCCAGACAACCGATGACGACAGGAATCACCTCCACTCTAAACCCTGGTCTTCGTTCTCTGATCTCGTATGCTAATTGTTGGTACTTTTTAAGTTTCGTCTTTCTGGTTTCCTCTATGTTGCGCTCCATGGGGCATGCCATATCTACCAGGAAGATTCTCTTTTCATCAACGTCCTCCAGGGTCAAGTCTGGTCGCCTAGCCGTGTTTTTCTTTCTTAACCTGTACTCGAAGTCCCAACACAGCTTATATTTGTCACCTTTGAGTACATGACCTTTTCTCCATGCACCTTGCCACGCGTCTTTTGCTGCCAGCAGGTCCTTCTCCATGGCCCAGTTGGTGGCCAGCACCATGAGCGCATTATTATGGCGACGAAGATACTCTGTCGCGGTGATGGTCTCGCATCCCGAGAGAAGATGTTCGACGGTCTCGTCCTGTGCGTTACATAGCCTACACAGTCCCTCATCTCCTATCCCTCTCATCGCCTTCCACTTCCGCGTTTCCACCATCTGCTCCATCATGTCCATAATACTGGAGGTCTTCTGCGGAGATATGTTCGTCGTTAGCCAGGCGGCGTCTTCACTCTCTTGGGCAGCAAACGCCTGGCTCTGCATGCTCTTTTGTACATACTTGGTAGTCAGCTGTTCCTTATACCGCACCCTTATTGCCTCCTTCAACTCCTTCCAACATCCCGCCCAATCCTTTTCAATCCTCTCTCCATTCCTTTTCACCTCATTCGCTCGAAACTCGACCTCTTCTCCCAGCTCTTGCATCGCCTCCTCTGCCTCTCTTCTTAGGCTCTTGTACTCGTTTTGGAGCTCTCTTCTCCAGGCCACTTGTATCCATTGGCTCGTGCTACATGCCATGTACGTTGCCACCCGCACTTTGGTCTGCTGGTAAACTGCACGCAAGCTCTTGAGGCCACGTCCACCGTCTTCCCGCTTCATGTACAACCTCTCGTCGCTCGCTTGTCTCCCCAGCATCCTCTTCTCACGTAGCTTGTTCTTGACTAGCATGTCTAGCTCGTATAATTCTTTCAAACTGAATTGGCACACATTCATGGCATAAGCAGCCACTGGTATAACTCTGGTGTTGACTGCCTTCACAAGGTTCTTGTCGTAGAGCTCTAGGTCTGTAAGGCTATCTAGCCTCCTCGACATCTCGTCCATTACTCTTTGTAGGACCTTCCCCTTGTCTATTCCCTTTCCTTGCTCAAGTCCAAGAAACTTAGAGTTCTGGAGGAGAGGAATAGATTGCCTAAACTCAGAAGGGTGCCGCCCAAATTATTCCAACGTGCAAACAAGATACTCATGCAATTTATATTTATTATTATTATTATTATTATTATTATTATTATTATTATTATTATTATTATTATTATTATTATTATTATTATTATTATTATTATTATTATTATTATTATTATTATTATTAAATGATTTCGATTTGGAGGCGACGTTAGAAAAAGTGGTTGGGTCACGGTCGCACGATCTGGGTCGAGAAATCCAATCGACTGCCACTATTGTGAATTTAGCCAATCAGAGTCGCAAAGCAGATCGACCGTTTTCGCGCCATTGCTCCAGGTTTGCTCTGATTGGCTAAATTCACAATAGTGGCAGTCGATTGGAGTTGGGGCATTATAAGCCTGCCTTACTCACCCAATGTTTTATTTGGATGTAAAAGTTTCTAGATTCAAAACAATGAACAAAATGATGGTCAATTGTCTCACTTAACTTCTACAATAAGTGCACCTTGGCGACTCTACAAGTTTAAATCTGAATAAATACTTGTTTAAATATAAAATGTTATTTATTAACTTGTATTGAAAATACCTTTATAAGTATGAATATATAGAGGTCTGATAAATTCTAGAGTAGACTTTACTCCATTCTATCTCACTACCAATTCAAGTGCTCACTACCAATTCAAGTGAACCCGTCTCGTCACCTCGCGGGGGAGGCTTTTGCGACAGCCACTGACGCATGAGCGAAATTTGATAGGGAGCCGTAGAAATACATTCTCGTGCCCAGAGCTCCCCGGCTCGTCTGCTCGCAGGGGAGGCTCTGGGGGCATCCACTTGAAGGTCGTCGCTGATTTTTAGCTTTGGAAAATGCGCTAAAAGGTCTTTCTCTAATTAGCGGCTCTGTATTAAATCTCGCGCATGCGTCAGTGGCTGTCACCAGAGCGTCCCCCGCGAGGCGACGAGCCGAGGAGCTCTGGGTTCGAGAATGAGAGAAAGAGCTTCATGCACATACTCGAACGTATTTGATCATCTTCGCATACGTTTGCGCAAATGCAATTTTCGAATTCGCAAAATACATACAAATTTGGTAAAGAGCGCTTTTTAATCAGATTTGCTCGGTTTTCAAAAGGCTATGCAAACCCGTATATTCGTATCAACTTTGCTTAGCGGCCAGTATAATTGCATTTGCTATATATTTGCGGAATGTTTACGTGTACCAAAGTTCAAGTTTTAACGTAATTCAGCTTTTGGCTGCAATGTTTTAACCAATAAACTATCAGTCTCATCTATCTATCTATCTATCTATCTATCTATCTATCTATCTATCTATCTATCTATCTATCTATCTATCTATCTATCTATCTATCTATCTATCTATCTATCTATCTATCTATCTATCTTATCTGTTAGACTGTGAGCAAATGTAGTTCATAGTCAAGTGTGGAAGTCAGAACTTGGAAGTCGGAAGCCGGTCCTTCTCGGCCATAGTAATAACCAGTATTTTATTTGCAAAATGAAATCTAATCGAACGTACTGTCTATGGTCAATCTACGATCCTCATCCAGTACTTTGTGGCGATCCAGTAACTTGAAGTTAAAACGAACGAGTTTTAAGGGTCAATTTGCTATGGACCACACCCTCCCCAACCCCTGCTGAGTTTTCAGCTATTATCATTTTCTCGAATGGTTATCGATTTTATGGCATAACTGACTTGACTCGTGTTCTAGAGTACGATGATAGCCTACATTTTCATTATGGTCATTTTTTTTCGAGATACTTGCAGTCAAATATTTAATTTTCTTTAAAAAAAAATAATTGGTGGTCTCGCGTCACACCATTCTTTTGACTTCTCTCGCAATACACTGGACATGATTCGCAAAACGTATCAGTCATTCAAAATTAATCTTGTTCAATACAATAACTAACTAGTTCCATTGGAAAAAAACGGTCCATTGGGGATCATTGGGTTTGACGTCACTGGTGGTGCCGAAAACAAAAGACAGTTCGTATACCGGGGCTCTACCGCTTTGTTCCTAACACCGACATGGCTGCCACGCGTTTGTTATATTATTCACAAAGGAATGATTGCAATCCAAGAATAATCCAGGCGCCAGCTCCCTTTTTATTACAAAATTTGCAAAACATACTTCATAGTAAGCCACAAGTGGCTGAATCCCAAACAGAACTCTAGAACTCAAACTGATCACGTGCACGTTTGGCTGACTTGTATAACGGTAAATAATGGTCAAGGAAAGTATGCTGACCCCTATTGATTCCTATCCTTGTGGGAGAGAAAATCAAATCCCGCTACACATTGCTTCACAACACTTTCAACAATTTATATCCAAGGATTCACCTCAAATGCTCCAAAACAAGATTTGTCATCGCACGCAAAATTAACGTTTAAAAGGTTGAAAATATTATTATAAATGATTTGACGGTATAAGGCCCTCTCCGTTTTACCTGCTTTAATCACGGATCTCGTCCTTAGACTATGCTAGACTAGACTATGCTACCCTAAACCCTTTAGAGTAACAGCAACGCAGGGGGTTCTCACACGGAAGTTTTTAAATGGAAGAGTTAATTAAGGTTTCAAAACAGGTCGCACGTTCCTGAGCTAAGTCATGTCCGCTAACAAATCAACTCACAGCTCTTATTCCTGTGGTCAAAATTACGGTGTACATTATTATTATAATCAGGGAGAAAACCCAGATAAATATGTTATCTAATTTGAAGGACAATTCCGGTAGGTTAATTCAAGTTCGTCTTTTTTTGGATCCTCAAGGAACACTTTTGACGTGGTTGCCCTGGTATCGGGCCTGTCAACTGGCAGTGCAGCACGCATGGCAGGCTCAACTAGGATGCTTTCTTTTCTCTCCAGCTCGATCTCGACTCGTGGGGAAGGTCTCCGTGCCGCCTTGGAACAGAAGAGCTTCTGAATCCACACTGGGGGCGATCCGTCGCTATGGTAACAGACTAGAATGCCAATGGTGACGAGCAGTATTGCGGTGATGACAACAAGCGTGGACATCATGAAAATGCCTTCAAGGTCAAACAGAACATCAATAACACGTTAGTACGTGATGACAACAAGCGTGGACATCATGAAAATGACTTCAAGGTCAAACAGAACATCAGAAACACATTAGTACGTGATGACAACAAGCGTGGACATCATGAAAATGACTTCAACGTCAAAACAGAACACCAGAAACACATTAGTACATGATGACAACAAGCAAGGACATCATGAAAATGCCTTCAACGTCAAACAGAACATCAATAACACGTTAGTACGTGATGACAACAAGCGTGGACATCATGAAAATGACTTCAACGTCAAAACAGAACACCAGAAACACATTAGTACATGATGACAACAAGCGTGGACATCATGAAAATGACTTCAACGTCAAAACAGAACACCAGAAACACATTAGTACATGATGACAACAAGCGTGGACATCATGAAAATGCCTTCAAGGTCAAACAGAACATCAATAACACGTTAGTACGTGATGACAACAAGCGTGGACATCACGAAAATGCTTTCAATGCAAAAATAACATCGGCAAGACATGAGTAAAAATATCGTTTTCTCTTTGAACCGGAATATTCTGATAGAGTTTCAATCATGCATTACAGCTGTTTAGGCCTAGGAAACAGGCCACTCATACCTAACATGGCAATACTTTACTAATACGGGAATAAAGTAAAATAACCGTGCTTATGTAGCGCTTATCCTCGCGGCTCAAAGCGCTTTACATTAACGGATAACTCATTCTATAGAAACCAGCTGTATAAACATGAGTGTGTGTTAGTATGGTGAGTTCTGTGACACACAGGTTGGGCAACTTCCGACGGTCCTCGTGGTTCTTTAACGTCCCTCTGGTTCCGGTTAGTGTAGTGTATGTTAGAGACGGGACCTACGGTTTAACGTCCTTATCCGAGAAGACGCGAAGGTCTAACCATTTGCAGATATTAAAGCAAAGGCAGCACCTTCTTCTCAATTATTTAAAAAATACCCTGAGTGTTGGTCCGGCCGGGGTTTGAACTCCCGACCTCCCGCACATAAGCCCGGCGCTCTACCACTGCACTAACCGGTCGTCGGTAATACGCATACGCATACCTAATATGGGGATGATCATACCTAATATTCGGATACTCATACCTAATATGGGGATACTCATGCCTAATATGGGGATACTCATACCTAATATGGGGATACTCATACCTAATATGGGGATACTCATACCTAAAATGGGGATGATCGTACCTAATATGGGGATGATCATACCTAATATTGGGATACTCATACCTAATATGGGGATACTCATACCTAATATGGGGATACTCATGCCTAATATAAGGATACTCATACCTAATATGGGGACACTCATACCTAATATGGGGATACTCATACCTAATATGGGGATGATCATACCTAATATTGGGATACTCATACCTAATATGGGGATACTCATACCTAATATGGGGATACTCATGCCTAATATAAGGATACTCATACCTAATATGGGGATACTCATACCTAATATGGAGATACTCATACCTAATATGGGGATACTGAGGGAGGAGTCCGGCACAAGGTCTGGCACAACCAACAAAAACACCATCATGGAGAGAAGAAGTGTTGTGACAAATCCGATGCGCTCTCCACTCTCAGATGGAACCCAAAAGCCCACCACTGCGAGGATGGTGAGAATGAGACATGGTGCGACCAGATAAAACATGTGGTACTGGTAGAGGCGCCTGAGATGAAGCTCATAGTTGATGGTTGTGAAGTTGTAGGGACAACAGTTGCCAAAGTCTGTGTCGGTGGTGCTAATGGATACAGTCTCTAGGTACCAGGTAGCACTTTGGATAAAATCATCTGTAGATAGATAGATAGAAACCGCCTAGCTAGAGAGCAACCTTCCATACTTACTTCACTTATGGCTGCATGTTTATGTTACGGCTGTATGTTTATGTTAAGGATGTATGTTATGTTACGGCTACGGCTGTATATGTTATGTTACGGGAGTATATTAGGTTACGGGGGTATATTATATATGTTACGGGTGTATGTTATGTTACGAGTGTGGTGTAAATGTTATGTTACGTGAGTTTGGTGAAAATGTTATGTTGCGAGTGAGGTGTAAATGTTATGTTACGAGTGTGTGGTGTAAATGTTATGTTGCGAGTGTGATGTAAATGTTATGTTACGGCTGTATGTTACCAAGGAATATCGATGGTGATAATTATAAAAAGCAAGTTTTATTTTTTGATTCCATTCTTTGAGTTTGCATTGTAGCTTGCTGAAGTTTGGGAGTTTTACTCAAATCACCATGTTCTTTTTATCCATGAGCCTCATTTGGGTAAAGCTGTTCACTGTAAGGGGGTCACGTGACCTCTAACTGCAAAAGGCCTATTGGAAGGGGGAAATGGTATTTCTCGTCACGTGACTCGTATCCGTTTTCAGGTGTTCAATAAGTACCCTCCCTCCGGGAAAAGAGAATTTGTCGACATCGGTTTTGGGCTTGGTAACCTCGCTAGATGATCCACGTCTAACCCGCACGTGGCTCGAGCCAGTCCTCCCAAGTGAGAATTCGACAGTGATTCAGTGAATATATGTACCTGCAATTGTTCGTTTTGTTTTAAATGCCTCCAGCCCCAGCACGTTAGTTCCATAAGACAAAGACCCAAACTTCATGGTACACTTCTGTTCATCAAATGGCCAAGCACCAATGTCCATTGAGCAGGTAAATATGAAACTTGTTGGTCCGCTCCACACGCACCGGCCATCACTTTCCACCACAACGGTAGACATGAACTTGCTTGTGCCGCCTGCAACTTGGAGGTTGGGATCACCGCTGATAAGAGAAACACAAGTGGGATATTTGACCTTGTATGATGTGACAAGACCAGCATTGACAAATACGAATACTGAAGAACTACAATTGCATGTAGTTTAACACGGACAAGTTTAACATGCAGGAGAAGAAGGAACAAAACAAAAGCGTATATGAATCGAACGATTCTATCATGGACTTCCGGTTTGTACGTCCGTCCGTCCGTTCGTCCCACTACACAGGCAACCCAAACGTCATCAAACGAGAAAAGGTTTATATCTTTGGAAGGGATGAACCTCAGACAACCAAACTTGGGTGAAAATATCTAAGTGGCAAGAGTGGTGCGATGGCGTAGTCACGTGGTATGACGTCATCGATGACGTCATCAAACAAGAAAATGTTTATATCTTTTGAAGGGATGAAGCTCAGACAACAAAACTTGGGCGAAGTTGTCTAAGTGGCGAGGGGGTGCAACTGCGTGGTCACGTGGTATGATGGCGACAGGCTATGTACAATGGCTGCCTTTATCTCATTAACACAGAAAAACATGTAACCGGGAGCTCCGCTTTTAGCCAGTGGCTAAATCTATATTTATCTATATTTTTTTAGATCTATGTTTACTGAAGAACTAGTTTAACACGGACAAGTTAAACATGTTCAGACTTAATATGTTTCAAAATATATCTCGTCCATTTGTACCTCATGGTAAAACGTCCATTTAATGTACCTCATAGTACGTCCATTTAATGTACCTCATTGTACGTCCATTTAATGCGCACGCACCTCACAGTACCGGTACCGGTACGTCCATCTAATGCGCACGCACCTCATAGTACCGGTACGTCCATTTAATGCGCACCTCATAGTACCGGTACGTCCATTTAATGCGCACCTCATAGTACCGGTACGTCCATTTAATGCGCACGCACCTCATAGTACCGGTACGTCCATTTAATGCGCACCTCATGGTACGTCCGTTTGAATCAACATTTGGGGCTCCAAATAATGAGTACATTCGGTTTTGGCCAAGCCCCACCGTTCTTTTAAAAAAAGTGTAGTTCCTATTTAAGAGGTGACACGAGTTTTAACAGGTTTTTATAACAGGTTTTACCGGACTTACTTGTTGTAGAGTGCAATGTCAGGAACCCAGACCTCAGAAGGACTGAACTGCGCCCTTTCTCTGCCATCGTACTGGCTTTTGTCCCAGGTTAAAAAATTGTTTTTCCAAACCTGTAATAAATTTAATTGAAAAATTAAATGCTAGGCTGATGCTTACAGATGGAACCGTTGATCCCGACCCATTTTTAAAGATCTTGGCCATATGAACCATTAGGCGAAACAGGACAAAAGTCTGATTGGCTTATAACACGTTATAAGGTTCGACAATCACTAGGCGAAACAGGACACAAGTCTGATTGGCTTATTTAAGCAATAAAAGTTCTTTCCGCGTGATCTCTGCTTTCGTACAAACACGAGGGGGATGTTGGGAGAACTGATCAAAACTTGAAAGACACGAGCCGAAGGCGAGTGTCTTTCAAGTTTTATCAGTTCGACCAACATTCCCCGAGTGTTTGTAAGAAACCAGAGAGCACACAGAAAGTATTTTTATTGCTTTTAGAAAATAACATACACACGCGCGACAGCGTTGCGTGACAATCGTGTTTCTCAGGTCTCTTACAAACGCGCCTTTTAACCAATCAGAATGCGCACATTCACAATACAACATAGGTGTCATTTTCTAAAACATGTTATAAGGTTCGACTGGCGGAACAGCAAAGCCAAAAGCAAACCATGTTTTAAGAAACAAAAAAAAGTGCTGTTTGTGCTTGTCAGATGACTCAGGTACATTAAGGCATGGGTATAACCATGATTTGACCTTCAGAAGTAAGGGGGGGTGGTCAAATGCCATTTAGAACATGTCTATCATTAAAGTAGCTGTTTCATTAGGTTGATATTATTAAATATTTCATGAAAGGCGATACTGTGCCTTAATTAAGTCATCACGTGATGTCTCACATTGCGTTATTAGACATTTGTCAGCGTTACAATACATTTCGAAATAGTCTCAGTTCTAATAACAAGTTTTCTCGTACCTTTGTGCCGCAAAAAGATTAAGGCCATTGGTCTCTATAATAATCCTGCCGGACTGAACAAGATTTTTGAAAATTAATGAAATATTTAGGCTTTTGTTTCACAGGGGCCTGGGGCAATATTTAGGCTTTTGTTTCACAGGGGCCTGGGGCGAGTGATTTTTTGGAAATATCTAAGAAAAGAAACTTTATTTTAATACGGTCCGGCAGGATTCTTAAAGTACTTGGTAATAAACATGTTTTAAGGTGAAATTCATTTGGCTTCAATAAACGTTTCAACTGAGACTATTAATCCACAAATAATATTGCGTGACAGAAAAATTTCAAGTGTCACGCACGTAAGGTCACACCTAGGGAGATCTATTTGTGGAATGTTATTTGAATCTCAACTCCTTTTTGGGATGAATGTTGGTAAACACTTTTTTGACCACCCCCTATGCTTTTTAGGTGTTCACTCTTGGACCCTTGCCTTAATCTACCTGAGAAGCAAAAGGACGAGGGTCTGGCGCACCTAGCCTTTCTCGCATCGAATACTTCGCTCCTAACCATGATTCGAGTGCAGCCATTTTTGATATTACGATACAGGGAACCCCAATTTTATAATCCTCTATTTACCGATACCCCTTTTCTGGATCCCGGCAACAATACCTCGCCTTTAAAATCCTTAGTTCGTTTACAACGATATCCCGCTTGTACGATGCAATTTTGTTGCCCCCGTGGGGTATCGTAAAATCGGGTTTTACTGTATGTACGCCAAAGTTCACCCATTGAGCCGACAAAAAGACACGGAATTACGGCGTTTGAAGGTTAGGTTGAAGTTGTCATGAACGATGCTGCGTCTTCTCTGATATTCGTTGTGCAGTGCAACTGAAGGATTCAAAATGTTAGCTGAACGTTTCCCTAACGGTGCATTTCTCTCCCGGGGGGGGGACTCCTACATTTTTTGGGCGGGGGTGCTCGTCGTACCTTTTAGGGTTTAAAATCAGGCCTCTGGGTAAATCGAAAACTTGTATTTTTTCCAGATAGGTACCTGTTAGAGGTCTGTTGTAGCAAATCAAGCAATTCACACTTATTGGTAACCTGAATTTGACACGTAATTTCCCTCGTAAAAAATATGAGAGAAAAGTACGAGGGAAAATACTTCTTGTTGGTACCTTTTAAGGGTCAAAATCAACTAAGCGACGCCATGTTTGGTACCTTTTAGGGGTAAAATCGAAAGTTCCCGACGAGCACCCCCGCCCCCAAAATATTGGAGTCCCCCCCCCCCGGATTTGTCTGGTGCTTTTTGAGAAGCTGCTAGGTTAGGGTGACTATAACAATTTGAAATATTTTTACCTCACGTGGTCAAAATGTCAAATCCACCTGTAAGTCGTTCTTAACAGGTCAAGTGCAAGAAAAGCTGCTGAGTGGAGATTGATGACTTACCAAAATGTAGAATGCATCCACAATGACCAGCTGTTCTTTACTTTTCTAGGAAAGATATCAGACATTATCTGTTCGATGAGGCACATTGACACGACATGCTCTGTGCACGTTCGAGAAAACTTTGTTCCATTGAACACATAGACACGACATATTCTGTACATGTTAGCAGGGGCGTAGCCAGGTGGGGGGGGGGGAAGAGAATTTATCGGGAGATTTTCCCATAGATTTACTGTATTTGCTGAAGGAAATTTAAACATTTTCGTCCCACGTTTTCACTATCCGTCCCCCCCCCCTCCCTTCAGAAATTCCTGGCTACGCCGCTGGTTAGAGGATACTCAGTTCGATGCGACACATTGACAAGACATATTCTGTACATGTTAGAGGATACTCATTTCAATGAGACACTTGACACGACATATCGGCTTGACGCCACTATTCCGAAATCCGCTTCTGGTATTCCGGGTTTCTCATTTTAGCTTATTGATCGTCCGAATCATTTTAGCTCATTCGTCCGAAAGGACGACATTTTCAGTAGAATAATAAGGGTTCTTTTGGTCTCAAAAGCACTTACCACTTCCTTGAGCTGGGTAAACTTGAGTGCAAACTCCACATTCAAAGGTCCAGTTTTACCAGTAGGAAGAACAACATTGTCGTAACCATCTAGCACGGCACTACGCACCCGGTACTCAGCGGAGTCATTCATCTTTCGTGCACAAGCAGGGAGACCTAAAAAAATGGCAACATAAAAAGGGACTGGCCATCAGGACCATGGGACTAGCAAAACGAGACTGAAAGGGACGGACCATGAGCCAATCAACACAAGCCTCCATCACATAGAAAGGGACGGACCACGACCAGCCAATCAACACAAGCCTCCATCACATAGAAAGGGACGGACCACGAGCCAATCAACACAAGCCTCCATCACATGGAAAGGCACGGACCACGAGCCAATCAACACAAGCCTCCATCACATAGAAAGGAACGGACCACGAGCCAATCAACACAAGCCTCCATCACATAGAAAGGCACGGACCACGAGCCAATCAACACAAGCCTCCATCACATGGAAAGGCACTGACCACGACCAGCCAATCAACACAAGCCTCCATCACATAGAAAGGGACGGACCACGAGCCAATCAACACAAGCCTCCATCACATGGAAAGGCACGGACCACGAGCCAATCAACACAAGCCTCCATCACATAGAAAGGCACGGACCACGAGCCAATCAACACAAGCCTCCATCACATAGAAAGGCACGGACCACGACCAGCCAATCAACAGAAGCCTCCATCACATAGAAAGGGACGGACCACGAGCCAATCAACACAAGCCTCCATCACATAGAAAGGAACGGACCACGAGCCAATCAACACAAGCCTCCATCACATAGAAAGGCACGGACCACGAGCCAATCAACACAAGCCTCCATCACATAGAAAGGAACGGACCACGAGCCAATCAACACAAGCCTCCATCACATAGAAAGGCACGGACCACGAGCCAATCAACACAAGCCTCCATCACATAGAAAGGGACGGACCACGAGCCAATCAACATGAGCCTCCATCACATAGAAAGGGACGGACCACGAGCCAATCAACACAAGCCTCCATCACATAGAAAGGGACGGACCACGAGCCAATCAACACAAGCCTCCATCACATGGAAAGGCACGGACCACGAGCCAATCAACACAAGCCTCCATCACATAGAAAGGCACGGACCACGAGCCAATCAACACAAGCCTCCATCACATGGAAAGGCACGGACCACGACCAGCCAATCAACACAAGCCTCCATCACATAGAAAGGGACGGACCACGAGCCAATCAACACAAGCCTCCATCACATAGAAAGGAACGGACCACGAGCCAATCAACACAAGCCTCCATCACATAGAAAGGCACGGACCACGAGCCAATCAACACAAGCCTCCATCACATAGAAAGGGACGGACCACGAGCCAATCAACATGAGCCTCCATCACATAGAAAGGGACGGACCACGAGCCAATCAACACAAGCCTCCATCACATAGAAAGGGACGGACCACGAGCCAATCAACACAAGCCTCCATCACATGGAAAGGCACGGACCACGACCAGCCAATCAACACAAGCCTCCATCACATGGAAAGGCACGGACCATGAGCCAATCAACACAAGCCTCCATCACATGGAAAGGCACGGACCACGACCAGCCAATCAACACAAGCCTCCATCACATAGAAAGGGACGGACCACGAGCCAATCAACACAAGCCTCCATCACATAGAAAGGCACGGACCACGAGCCAATCAACACAAGCCTCCATCACATGGAAAGGCACGGACCACGAGCCAATCAACACAAGCCTCCATCACATGGAAAGGCACGGACCACGAGCCAATCAACACAAGCCTCCATCACATCGAAAGGAACGGACCACGAGCCAATCAACACAAGCCTCCATCACATAGAAAGGCACGGACCACGAGCCAATCAACACAAGCCTCCATCACATAGAAAGGGACGGACCACGAGCCAATCAACACAAGCCTCCATCACATAGAAAGGCACGGACCACGAGCCAATCAACACAAGCCTCCATCACATAGAAAGGAACGGACCACGAGCCAATCAACACAAGCCTCCATCACATAGAAGGAACGGACCACGAGCCAATCAACACAAGCCTCCATCACATAGAAAGGCACGGACCACGAGCCAATCAACACAAGCCTCCATCACATAGAAAGGAACGGACCACGAGCCAATCAACACAAGCCTCCATCACATAGAAAAGTGACGGACCACGAGCCAATCAACACAAGCCTCCATCACATAGAAAGGCACGGACCACGAGCCAATCAACACAAGCCTCCATCACATAGAAAGGAACGGACCACGAGCCAATCAACACAAGCCTCCATCACATAGAAAGGGACGGACCATGAGCCAATCAACACAAGCCTCCATCACATAGAAAGGCACGGACCACGAGCCAATCAACACAAGCCTCCATCACATAGAAAGGAACGGACCACGAGCCAATCAACACAAGCCTCCATCACATAGAAAGGAACGGACCACGAGCCAATCAACACAAGCCTCCATCACATAGAAAGGCACGGACCACGAGCCAATCAACACAAGCCTCCATCACATAGAAAGGAACGGACCACGAGCCAATCAACACAAGCCTCCATCACATAGAAAAGTGACGGACCACGAGCCAGTCAACACAAGCCTCCATCACATAGAAAGGAACGGACCACGAGCCAATCAACACAAGCCTCCATCACATAGAAAGGCACGGACCACGAGCCAATCAACACAAGCCTCCATCACATAGAAAGGAACGGACCACGAGCCAATCAACATGTTACGAAGCGATTCTAGTAAATTCACTAGTTCATTTGTAGTCATGCCAGTTAACATGAATTATTGTATATTTGTAGTCATTTGTAGTTTCCCCTACGTCTACATCATAAGTACACTTTTGTAGATTACGATATTTATAAAAGTGTGGTGCTCGGAACTTCCCATTGGAATTCAACGGTATTTCCCGTTTTTAAGATAATCCCTTTTCCCACGGTTAGTGCACATGCTCTGATCTGATAGTCTTGGTCTAAGTCCGAATTCTAGACATTGACCGGACATTCCTACATTTGGCACTAAAAACACCCCTTATCAGGCTAATCTCCCATGGGAACCTTCCGAGAGCCAGCACCTATATAAAGCGTATGTAACTTGAATAAAGATAGAGTAGTACAGTATAGTATGAAAATCGTGTTCAATTGAAAGACACCGATCCCGACCCGTTACACTGGTGGAGAACTCGCGACTTTTATTGCAGAACTTTGAAGGTTAGTGTGGTGTATGTTGGGTTGACAACTTTCCCTTTGACTCTTTTGAGATGGCCAGCCATTTTAAACATTTTCTTTGAATAAGTTTCTGTAAAGAAATTAAAAAGCAGATTAGTACTTTCTTTGTAATGTAAGAATATTTTTAAGTTTTCAAGCTGCCGGTAACCAGGAGTAAAGCAAAAGCCCTGGCTAGCCAGGCAGCCAGGGAAGAAGTTGGCGAAAGTTCTAAGACAGAAAAATTGAGTAAAGAAACTCAAGTTGCAAAACGTATTAGCAGTGAAATTTTGAAACGAATAAGGGCATTGACTCCTTCACGTCAGTCCACTCGAATCGAAGACGGTAGTGTATCTTCTAGTTCTGTTAGTCAACCTACGGTTGTTTTTGAAGAACGTCCGCCACCTAGACCTCCGTTGCCTGAAAATTTCGATGAACTTTCAATAGGCGATGAAGTAGATTTTTCTGATTTTTCTGATGAAGAAGATAGTTTTTCAAATACTGAAACTGAAGAATTTTCTGATCAACGTGAAAATTGTTGTTCTCGGACAGAAACGCCTGAATTAAGTGAGGGTGCGGATCCTCCTTTTCATAGACAATCACAAGAACAAGCTGTTGAGTTGACTGAAAGCATGTCTTCTCCAGGTCTTTTAACGGCAATTAGAGAAATGTCGGACCGTTTTGATAATGAATTCGATAGTCTAAGGGCGCTAAACGAAGAAAAAGAAAGAAGGATTGCGCAAATACAAGATTCATATCTTGACGCAGTGAATTTGAAGGGAATGTTTTCCACACCTATTTTCAAGGGCGAACAAAAAGAAGATGTGACAGAGTTCATAACTAGTTTTTTACAAATGGCTAATTTTTGTAATTGGACTGAAGAAAAGCAGGCTCAAGGTTTGCCTTTGTGTCTGAAAGGAAATGCTTTGGCTTGGTTCAACTCACTGAAAGACAAAGACGACCTAACGATATATGAGATTATAGAGAAAATGAAAGAACAATTTGCATCAAGTGCTTCCAATTGGCGCCTCAGACAAATGCTGTGTAAAAGGAAACAAAAGCCAAACGAGCCGCTTTCTGATTATGTAACGGACATACGACAGCAATGTATTAGGTTGAACTTACCTAAGTCGGAGTGGCTTCATTACTTTGTCGATGGTCTAAAAGACGAAATCAAAGAATATGTTGTTTTACGGGAACCGGATACCTTTGAAAAAGCAGAAAATTACGCCATGCTAAAAGATAGCATAACTCAACGTTCCGCTGCTACGCCTGTCGTAGACACTAAGCAAATTACACAGGAAATCATGGGTCAACTAAAAGGGCTGATGTTTTCTCAGAATAATTCAGCACCAATAAATGCTGCAATTCGTGAGGAAAGACCAACTTTTAGCCAAATCGGTCAACGACAGACTAATTTTCAGCATGAAAACCAGAACATAGACATGCAAGAAATGATCAGACAGGAGGTTAGAAAACAAATGGGAAGTCAGCTTAACCCCCAAGCCCCAGTCTTTCGACCCCAACCCCGTAGGAATTTTTACAGGGGACAGAGAAGTGTAGAAGGGCGTCCTTTTTGTACCAATTGCAATATTTACGGGCATACTTACTACAATTGTAGGCGAAGGAACCTGGGAAATCGCAATCAATATCAAAGGGACCCTAGAATCCCTCCCCAGAATTTTCAAGCCATCCGTTCTGGACGTCAAAGTCGGCCATATCCCGCCCAGGGAAACTAAAAAAGGCCTCTGTCTCGAACGGTAACTCTGGAATTAGCGTGATAGGGGCCACAAATCAGAATCATAAACACGGACGAGAAATAAGACAACCAACTAAGCTTTCAGCCAAAAGGAAACGCGTTACAACTGCAAATTCAGATGATACTTCTAAACTTTCAAGCATTGAACAAAAACATGTGTCAAAACAAATTAATGAAGAAAATTTAATACAACTCGATGTCTATGAAAACAAAATTCCTGCGCAGGAAATAGTTCAAGAAATAAATGACATCATGATTGAAGAAATCGAATTTTTGGGAAAAACATTTGAGGGGACGCCTTCAAGCATAAGTACTAATAATATCGAAATCTTTGAAGAAAAAGTCATGAAACATTTAAAACCGGTATTACAAAGAAGTGAATGTAATCACAAGAAAGATGAAACTTCAAATCATGAGAATGAAGAAAACCATGAAATTCAAACAGGCTCAAAAGAAATCTTAACAAGTATGAAACAAAATGACACAACAAAAAAAGCTGAAGACAATGATGCATCAGTATTTGAAAATAACAAGAATCATGATCAAACAAAAAATGAAGAACAAGAGAATTTCAATGTAAACATTACGCAAATTTACGAAAACAAAGAAGAGCCAAAACTAGACAATTATGAAGTGACAAGTAAAGATTCAAAATATGCAGTTACCTTTCCGATTGATATTCGTGCGTTATCCGTCCAAGGAAAAATTGGCGAAAGAAATACAAGTTTCCTTATTGATAGTGGAGCAGCAATTTCCGCTATTAGCCAAAACGTGTTTCACAAATTAGATCAACAACAATTTCATACTCTGCAAACAGATTTACCATTAATCAGAACAGTAAATGGACAATCCCTAGATGTTGTGGCGAAAATAATGCTGCATTTCAAATTACAAGGCTATGATTTCTCCTTTCCATTCTATGTGATAAACAATTTGTCGTATGGTGCAATTCTGGGTAAAGATTTTCTTTCTGAATTTAAGGCGAATATCGATTTTTCGAATTCAACTATTTCGCTGAACATTATACAAAAAGAATTTGCTTTCCACAATGAGAACAAACTAGATTTTTGTGAGAACAATAGATTTGTAGTTTTTGCAGAAAATGCTTTTTCATTGCCAGCACATTCAGAAACAATTTTGCCTGCAAAAGTTGATGGGGTTCCCCCGACGAATTCGGTTGCTTTAGTAACTTGTAGAAAAGAATTACCAGAAAAACTCAGTATTGTAGGTGCCGCCGAGCTCGTGACCGTCAATGATGAACGAATTGTTCCCCTAAGGTTAATAAACCCTAATTCTAAGAGTGTAAGCATTTATCCAGGGACAAAACTAGCTTCTTTAAGTATATTGAATGACGATGAATTTCAAACTTTTGAACTTGGAGAACCATCTGAGAAAAGCGAAAATGATAGTGCTATAGACGCTACTGTGAATAATTCATCGGAATTACCAGACATTTTAAATTGCGCTTTTTCTGGAAAAGACGAAGAGAATCTAAAGCAGTTGCTATTCAAGTATAAAGACTGTTTTGCATCAAATATTAAAGACCTTGGTAGAAGTTCCATTATTCAGCACAGAATTGATACCGGAGATAGTGTTCCTATCAAACAAAAACCATATAGGACAAATCCTGACAATCGTGCAGAAATAGAAAAACAGCTAACAGAAATGCTCGAACATGACGTCATAGAGCCTTCAATTTCTCCTTGGGCCTCGCCCGTTGTTTTGGCGAAAAAGGCGGATGGAACAATGAGATTTTGTGTTGATTTTCGGAAACTGAATTTTGTTTCAAAGAAAGACTCTTATCCCATCCCTGTGATATCGGAAGTACTTGATAGTTTGTCTGGTAGTCAATATTTTACAAGTCTTGACATGAAGAGTGGCTATTGGCAAATAGAGGTAGAACAATCTTCTCGTGAAAAGACAGCTTTTGTAACCAACAATGGACTTTATCAGTTTAAAGTTTTGCCGTTTGGATTGTGCAATTCGCCCGCTACATTTCAGAGACTTATGGAACATATTCTCAGAGGATTGGAATATAAGAGTGCGTTAATTTATATTGACGACATTATTATATTTTCTAAAACTCCAGAAGATCACCTCAGGCATCTTGAAGAAGTGTTTGTTAGAATGCGAGATGCTAATCTGAAACTGAATCCAAAGAAGTGTGTGCTTGCCAAACAAGAATTGAAATATCTTGGTCATATTGTAACACCAGACGGAATTAAACCATGTCCTAGTAAGATTAAAGCAGTTACAGAATTCCCAATTCCTACTAATATCAAGGAATTGAGAGGTTTCTTAGGCTTATGCAACTATTACAGGAAGTTTATCAAGAATTTTCATGTTATTGCAGAACCTTTGAACAATTTGACAAGAAAGCATGTAAAATTCAAATGGACCGATGATTGCCAAGAGGCATTCAAGAAACTTAAGAGCGAACTTGTTTCAGCACCGGTTTTAGTATTTCCAGACTTTTCTAAAACATTTCATTTGATAACGGATGCATCTTCAACTGGCGTAGGAATGACTTTATCACAGTTCAGTGATGATGGAAAAGAGACTGTAATCGCGTATAATGGTCGCGCACTAAACAAGTGTGAAAAAAATTATACAACTACTGAAAGAGAATGCATTGCGGTAATCGAGGGAATAAAGAAATATTCACCGTACCTGAGTGGAAACAAATTCACAGTTCATACTGATCACAACGCACTAAAATGGCTTATGTCTATAAAAGATCCAATAGGACGTTTAGCACGCTGGTCAATGTTAATTCAACAGTATGATTTTGATATTGTCTATCGGAATGCCAAACAAAACCTGGCTGCTGATTCTCTTAGTAGACGCGCATATGAAAAGTGCGAACTCTATGCCATAGAAAAAGCCCCAGAAGCTGATAAAATTTATGAGCAACAAAGGAAAGATCGTAAACTTTCAGACATTATTGTTTACTTAGAAACCGGCGAATTACCTAGTGATAACAAATTAGCTAGAGAATTGTTATTATCTGCCGATTGTTTTTACATAGGAGAGGATAAACTTTTATACCACTTAGACCGCAAAAGTAAACACAGAAGTAAAGAAACAATTTCACAGTTAGTCGTTCCGGAATGTCTGAAATATGAATTACTTTCGAATGTTCATGATCACATAACGGGTGCTCATTTTGGAATTGGAAAAACTTTTGGAAAATTACGTCAGTATTACTGGTGGTCTGGCATGTTCAAAGATACTGAACATTGGTGCAAATCGTGCGTAGATTGCTCTATGCGTAAAAGCCCTAAAAGCCATCTAAGAGAACCAATGTGTCTTTCGGAACCTGTGACTACGCCTTGGGAAAAATGTGCAATGGACATAATTGGTCCACTTCCTAAGAGCAAAAAAGGGAACATGTATATACTTGTCATATCTGATTACCTAACAAAATTCCCAGAAGCCTTTGCGATGCCTGACATGGAAGCTGCAACAATAGCAGACATTTTTGTGCGTGAAATAATATTCCGATACTCTGCTCCGAGAAAATTATTAACAGATCGAGGAAAAAATTTTATGAGCAAATTAATCAAAGAAATTTGTAGGATATTTCAAATTCATAAATTGAATACCTCGAGCTATCACCCACAGACAGATGGTCTAGTTGAAAAGTTCAATGGCACGTTGATACAAAGTTTATCAATGTATGTTAATAGTTCTCACACAGATTGGGACGAGTATATTCCAGCTGTCCTACATGCCTATAGAACAAGCCCACATGAGAGCTCTAATGAGAGCCCTCACTATTTACTTTTTGGTTTTGAACCGCATCTTTGCGTAAACAGTAAATATCTAAGTTTGGATAGTTCAAAATTGTCCACATCAGTAGAAGAACACAGAAGACGAGTTGTTGAAAATGTCGAGCAAGCACGTAAAATTGCTATAGAAAATAATCAACGCGCACATCAAAAAGCAAAGTTCTACTATGACAAGAAAAGTAAACATCGTGAATTTCAAGTAGGGGAAAAAGTTTGGGTTTACACTCCTGCAACAAAGAAAAGATTGGCAAAGAAATTGCTGCACATTTGGCATGGACCATTTAGAATTGTGGAGAGATTTAATGAAGTAAACTACTATGTTAGGGATATGAACAACAGAAAAGCAAAGTTTGCTGTTCATATAAACAGAATGAAAAAGTGTTTCGACCCAGATGAAAGACCAATTTTGCCTCCAGACGAGAGCATTGCTGAAGGTTTTGGTCTAGATTTTTCAGACATTCCTGATGATAGTTTTGAAAATACGGAAAAACAAAACGACACGGAAACGCCAAAACAAGAAAGTGAAAAAACCAAAACAAAAGAAGGAAAATCACAGCAAACTAAAGAATTTTCAAACAAGAAAAGCACTGATTCTAAAATGCCCAAAAAGAAATCAGATGTTAGGCCCAATGGAGCAAGTGGAGAAAACAAAGCTAGCACTACAGCGAAAGCAAAAGAACCTAGCACTTCGAACGTATCGACATCGAAAATGCAAAACAATAGTGATGAGCATTCTATTTTTCAAGCTATAAAACTGTTAAGTAAAAGAAAGCAAGGTAGAAAAATTGAATACTTAGTGTTATGGGCTGATCATTCAGAAACCTGGGAACCGACAAAAAACATTCTAGACAAGCGATTAATTCATAATTTCCAAAAGGGTAACTGATTCGTCAAACGAATTTCCCACGTTATCTAGCGGCAGCCACTTTCACCTTTGACTTGTTTTGTCTTTAGAGTTATACTGTTTCATACCAATATCAACCATTTTAGGAACAAGTACCAAACAAGACAATATCTTACCTGATCATTAATTTTTTCTTGTATCTACCTCATAGACTTCGATAAAAAGCACACGTACTATTTCGTGCCGATATCTAAAAAAAAAATATATAGTTATTTTCCTACCACAAGTTTAGCTAAGAAATGAACATTTGAATGTGTAACTACTTACGCACAAACAGGACTTGGACATTTAAAGTTGGTTCTTTGCAGTTCATGCCCATCGGCACAAGACCGATGAAACGTGTGTCCACACGGACACAACGTTATATATTTAGGAGTACCTTTCTCCGCAGTTTTCTGCTCATTGCAGAGACCACATTCTATAAAAAATATATATGTATAACTTAGTTAGATAAAACATCAGAAAACAAAAAGTGCTCAACAGTATATCAAGATCAGTGACTTACTCAAATACTTACTCAAGTCAATCATTAGTTCCATTTCCATGGGATCTTCGTTTGGCATTTCAGCTATGTTTTCGGCCATTTTAGTTGTTCTAATTATTGCACAGTTCTTACACTTCCTAAGTTTGTAGAGGAGAGACTGAAAAGCTACGGCGATAGTTCTTAAGAAGAGACAATAATTGTTTGGAAATTAAATATGTTTAGTCTGAGATCACTAAGTTATCTTTATTTTCTTCTAGGCAAAGAGTGACAACACTGAATAACATGATAGTCAAACCAAGCTACTTCGTGTTTTTGTATACCTTTTCATATTGTTTTCAATTTGGCGTAAATCAACAATTCGGCTCCTTGACAGAAAAGATTACTTTCTACCCGTCGTCTCTTTTAATAAGTCACACGGCCCGTCCATTAACTTTCTATGAAGATACTCGGATTCTTCATGTAACTACTCATTTGCCACTAGTAGCTACTGGAAATGTTAAACGAATGTCGAATCATTCCTGTTCAGCAATCAAAGCAACCTTTTTCGAACAATTGCTATTGTCTATTAGGAATACACAAATATCAGCCAAAAGATTGCTTTCATTATCACGACTCTCGTCCTTAATCGAATGTTCAACCTATCTCGCTCGTCTGTATAATTACGAAACTGGCTTACGATCCACTATGACTTGTCCAACAATTTATCGAAATTCAGTTAAAGCTTGTAAGCATTGGGCATACAAAAACTGTAAAACAATTACTCGTGAACAAAAACATTGGCTAAAAGAAAAACATAGAAGAGAAAAGCGAACAGCTTGGGCTTGCTATAGCGGCATGATGGGTGTTCCAAGATTGATTTATGAGGCAATTTCTAGTAAGAAATGTGAAGCCAATCATGTCCAAAATCTTAAGAAAACCTTAAGAGAGATGACATCAGCAATGGCAATAACTCAACATCTTGTTCATATTTTGAATGGTAAAATAACATATGTTTTTAAGATACAAGACAATATGAATTCAAAACTCCAACAATTAGGACGTGATATGAAACTGATCGATAAAACTTTCAAAGTTTGGGAACAAGAAATAAGGAAGTTTTCCAACGGAGTTCATTGTGATCAACAATTACTGATGGAATTTCTTTCTAAATTTTCAACAGAGTTGACTAGAACTTTTTTCTACGATATTACGGTTTTTCGAAATTCAGGACATTATGAACCTTCTTACAAAACTGAATAAAAAAAGTTTGATTAGTAAATCCGATTTACCAAGTTTTATAACTTCGCAACTCCTTCCTAGACTCAATAGCGACGATTCACTCAAATTAACTGTGGAAGCATTTAAACAAGGTCTTCCTGTTTTGGGTCAGCCAATGACTGACGTCGAACATGAAAAAGATAGTGTCAATATTAATTTACTCACCATTATCCCAGAAATAAAAAACCAGAACTCACTATGTACAATAGAACGTTTAACACCTATAAAATTTAATATTTCTAACTCTTGTTACACAGGACCAGTACAAAAGACAAACTTAGCCGTTATTTCGTGTTCGTACTCGAAATATATTGTGACTATCAATGACCTTGATAAATGTTTCCAAAACCCAAATGGTTATTTGTGTCCAACCAATATTTTACAAACAGAGCAAATTTTTCTTGGCTTGACTATCCTTGGAATTCAGAAATTAAGTTGTCATTCCCTCGTTACCACCTTCTTTCAAGTTCATGTGATGGATTACATTCGATGATTCCTCTTGGTGGACGATTCTACTTAAGTACTTCCCATGGAACACTGAAAACCAATACCGGACATTTAGCTGTCACGCCTCTGTCCATCTACGAGTTTCCTTGCAACGTCACGTTCAAAGGCATGAAGTCTGGCCTAACAAAATGTCCTAAATCTATGGGAATATCATTACCTATTTTTACCAAAGAAACTCTACAATATATTCCATGGAACTTTGTGGATAAGGACACACTAAACCTACATCATGATTCCTTAAAGATTCCACAACCTGTAACGATCAACAAGACCATCATTGAAAACTTAGATAAATTTTACAGTTTTTATGACGAAAAACTGACTAACGAACTGAAGCGTACAAGAAAAGATATTGACAAGATTAAAGAAGAAACATTGACCTACACAGATCAGATCTTACTCTACACAGTGTCTGCTGTGACATTACTGAATTTTGTGATTATTATTGTCACAACAGTGTGTCACAGAAAAAACAAGCGTGCAAAGTCAAGTGTGGTCCTTCAGCCTATACAACCCATTGCTACCACGCGGCCTACCGCTAAAATACAAGGGTATACAGACCAACGGTCAAAACGCTCCAATGGAAGAACAAACCGTCATCACAATCGCTCTCGCAGACATAACGTTTGTAAGACGAGTGAGTGAAAGAACGGCAATAAACCTAGCATCTGTAAGTGGGGCATTTGCGACGTTCCTAGAAGAAAGGAACCAGAGACCTGAATCTTCATTTCAGTTCATTATCTACAGTTATACCAATTGGCAGACATTGGATTTATTGATTGAACTAGTTGATGACGTAATCAACAACGAATACACCATTGAACTCTCTTGTGAAGTCCACGACGTCGCTGCTCTAATAGATTTAGCTGGTAGATTGTATGTTAAACAAACATTCCTTAGAAAACTTATATTGGACCCCATTCTTGCTTGTGGCGACACCCACGAGGAAAACAGAGGGATATGGAGATTTATGTATCTCTATCTCCAAATGTTATTTCAATTACGGCGCCATGGTTATATTGCGATCGCGCATCGTTTGTGCATACCGCCGGTATTGTTTTTGGATTTAATGTCCAGTAGGACATTGCCACAATTATGCCAAAAAATGATCACGCGCCTACTAGATGGAAACGAAGATTAATTTTTCAGACATATTTTACCTTACACGCGTCTGCCAGAATAGTTTTGTAGTATTTTTAAGATATTTTTCTAGTTTTTTTAAGGCGCGCGTGTCAAGCTCTTATATAATCACATTTTTGATAAATTTTTGCACATCGGGTGATGTGCCAGACAAAGGCGGGGGGAATGTTACGAAGCGATTCTAGTAAATTCACTAGTTCATTTGTAGTCATGCCAGTTAACATGAATTATTGTATATTTGTAGTCATTTGTAGTTTCCCCTACGTCTACATCATAAGTACACTTTTGTAGATTACGATATTTATAAAAGTGTGGTGCTCGGGAACTTCCCATTGGAATTCAACGGTATTTCCCGTTTTTAAGATAATCCCTTTTCCCACGGTTAGTGCACATGCTCTGATCTGATAGTCTTGGTCTAAGTCCGAATTCTAGACATTGACCGGACATTCCTACATTTGGCACTAAAAACACCCCTTATCAGGCTAATCTCCCATGGGAACCTTCCGAGAGCCAGCACCTATATAAAGCGTATGTAACTTGAATAAAGATAGAGTAGTACAGTATAGTATGAAAATCGTGTTCAATTGAAAGACACCGATCCCGACCCGTTACAAACACAAGCCTCCATCACATAGAAAGGGACGGACCATGAGCCAATCAACACAAGCCTCCATCACATAGAAAGGCACGGACCACGAGCCAATCAACACAAGCCTCCATCACATAGAAAGGGACGGACCACGAGCCAATCAACACAAGCCTCCATCACATAGAAAGGCACGGACCACGAGCCAATCAACACAAGCCTCCATCACATGGAAAGGGACGGACCACGAGCCAATCAACACAAGCCTCCATCACATAGAAAGGGACGGACCACGAGCCAATCAACATGAGCCTCCAATAGCGCTGCGCACAGATGACACACTAATTTTATAAACTCAGACAAATGTACTTGTCTCCAATTTTATCAGTTTTCTCTCCAAAGAACGATACAAAATGAATTGGTAAACTCGTAGTTCCAGTCATCATAGCAAAGCTTATAGTATTCCTACAATTGCTCGTAATTCGAGCGCGATTAATAAATTGTACACAGTGGCGGATCCAGGATTTTTCAAAGGGTGGTTCCATTTTTGAAAACTACCAGACACCAAACCCCTCAAATTGTCTGCCCCTAAGGACAAGCATCATTTCGCTTTTAAAAGTCCCTGGTATAAAGTGGGTTCATAATGGTTGAGCACAGTAACCACGACTCTATATTGTCAACGGCACACGATGCTTCTGAATTGATGTGAGTTTTCTTTTTCTCGTCTCAAAAGGGTGGTGCTATTGAACCCATGGAACCACCCCTGGATCCGCCACTGAGTGTGGTTGTTAGATTGTTTGGCCAAAATCGAAAGATCGAAACGCAGTCTAAAAATGTCAATTAGGTCGTTCTCACCGAACGAAATTGAATTGAGTTCGATACGGCACTGTAGCGCGGGTAGCCTGCGAGCCGGCTCTCCAGTGGGTTTTCCAGAGAAGAATTCGTTAGGGCGCGCGCGGGGTTCCTGTGGCGTCGGGACAGGAAACCCGCGCGCCAAAAAATCGAATATCCGAAAAAAACCCACTGGAGAGCCGGCTAGCAGGCTACTTCCCCCCGCGACACAGGAATCCCGCGCACCAAACAAATCAAATATCCGAGAAAACCCACTGGAGAGCCGGCTAGCAGGCTACTTCCCCCCGCGACACAGGAATCCCGCGCACCAAACAAATCAAATATCCGAGAAAACCCACTGGAGAGCGGCTAGCAGGCTACTTCCCCCCGCGACACAGGAATCCCGCGCACCAAACAAATCAAATATCCGAACAAACCCACTGGAGAGCCGGCTAGCAGGCTATAGCGCGGCGTTTAGCCGTCCTAATACCTGAATTCTCCTGTAGAAAAAAGCGTGTTGGTTATTAGGTGGGCGATACCTATAACGCCATTGTGTAGTGTTCTCGCACAAAATACAGACAGGTTAGTCTTTTGGCTATTTTATAGTAACATGGTTTGTGCAGATTGTTTTGCCAAAATCGAAAGATTCGAAGCGCAGTCCAAAATGCCAGTCTAATGCTGAAGTAAAAATAGAAACGATCAAACTTTTCCTGAAGGACTCGTTGATATAAACAAACTACAACACGGCACAAACTCTTTGTAATCATTAAACAAACTAAACACGGTTCTTGTCGATATTATCTTTGAAATCATAAACAAACCAACAACATGGTGTATCTGGCCGACACAGCCTCCTACTGCGTTTGAAATGTAAAAAAGTAATGACTCAATTGCTTACCTATCATGAGTAATACCAGGAAGGTTACTAGGCCAGGTGGTGGTACAGGCATAATTCAATCGCAGATTCTTGTGAAGCGCTTGGCAAAGGAAGGCACAAACTTCTTTTGTCGTGGAGGTTTTATACCAAAGTTTTCCTGGGGAGACCTTTTATTTGCATAATGCAGCCGTTATCACGTCATACAAATAGTTCTTTTGTCCCAAATCCCTTTGGGGTTTTCGCTGTTTTCTAATTACACATTCAATATTTCCTGGGCGAATGTCATGATGAACTTTTTATACAGTAGGTACTCGCTATCTGAAATTACTACACTAACAGTCACTTCTAGTTCTATAGTACACTAGTCTAGGACTAACATCTACGTTTTTTACAGGAATAAACATTTTAATGAATGAACGACAAAAAGATGTCAACAGGAGTTTGATTTGAATTGATTTACTGATCCATGTAATCATAATATGATGCAATATTGTTTGAAAAAGTGATGAAGAGACGAGCATGAGAAGTTGCCTTATAATATAATGGGTGCCTATTTTAGAGTTTTAGTCGTGTATTTTGGCCCTGACCTATACAATAGGCACTTTGCTTCCAACGAATTTCCTGAAACTTCGTTAACACTTAGTCCAACTGACTTCAATATGATTAACAGAGTTTCGTTCAAAAATACCTGGTGCGCTCCTCGATTGGAACCTTACTACATAGACTGAGTATCATTTATTTTGTATTTGCTTGTTTGGTTTGTTTTCCGTTGTGCACGCGAAGCGCGCCGCAATTTTGACAATGAAGCTACAAGACTATTAATCAAAAGTCCAACGGCGTTTTTGTCTGGCAGACAAAAGTAACTGAAAAGGACCTTCATAGTTCCGATCAAACAATGTAGCCATTTCACGCTATCTGGAGATACCAATCAGCGATGGAAAGCTTCTCCCGCGGGAACTGATCGTGTCCCACAAACAGTATTTCAGGACTTCCGAAATCAGTCGATTTGCAGCACTTTTTTGCCTTTTATGACAGTGTAAACTGACATGATCCGAAGATAGAGTTATCTGGTAAACCTTAGCGGGATCGGAATATTTTTGGCCTTTTTTTTAAGGAAAACCCTGGTTTGTTTGTGGGACATAACAACAGTAACTATGGCTTTGAATGACAGGTCGGAACTATGAAATTCATAGTAAAACAAGAAGGCCTTTTACGAGCGCGCAGCTTTTTCCAACATATCAATTGTAAGTGATATTTCCAACATATCAATTGTAAGTGATATTTCTTCAGGAGGTTCAAACTCAGTGTTCAACAATTGAGCCTTCCTTCATTTACTATCAAACTGCACAACCTTGTCTTAAATATATATAATACCTCAACAAAATATGCATCCCCCCTTCATGTTATGAAAAAACTTGACATCCCCCCTTTTCCAGTTCCTAAATTTTGAGATTCCCCCTCAAAATCCTCTGCCCCCCCTGTACTATACATAAAGAATGCAGCCTATGAAGATCAGATAATGCGCACATATTGCCAATATACCTGCCAATATACCTGATTATTCTCCAAGATTGAAGTTCATAGCGAGTATATTATTAAAGTTGTAGACGAAAATATGTTTTCGCGAAATGCGCTCAGAATTTCGCATGAGTCACCTTAAAGCTTCACATTTATATGTTCCTGGAAACTATTGAATACCGTCCAAATAAAGAAATGGGGATTTTCCTACGATCAGGATACTTACTGCGGTTTTCGTAATTCTGCGAACTCTCGCTATTGATTTCCAACCGTCAAACCGCCTTCTGGCTTCCGTCAATCAAACTCCCGAGTCTTTTCGTCGTTACTCTGTGTGGTTTTTGATTGGCCAGCGCCTAAGCAGTGCTAAAATGGCTTCCTGTCGCGACAGCAACGTTACGTGCTGGCCAATCAAAAAGCACAAAGAGTAACGACGAAAAAACTCGCGAGTTTGATTGACGGAAGCCAGAAGGCGGTTTGACGGTTGGAAATCGTTAGCGAGAGTTCGCAGAATTATGAAAACCGCAGTAACAACTACGGTAAGTCGACAGATTTTAGTTGAGACATTATTGATAGCTCGCTAGCAAATAGTCAATGAAACAAAAATGCCGTGAACGTACAGTGACAGTAAGAGATGGCGAATCCTTCACACGATACTAGAGCTTGGAGCGCGCAAGAGAAATGGAACATACCCAAACTCATTTAAAGATAGTGAGTTCTTATATGTTCATGCCAGTTCGCCTTGGTTATATGTGACATTATAGTCGCATTATAGTCACTGTCAAACATGGAACATACCCAAACTCATTTAAATATAGTAATAAGTTCTTATATGTTCATGCCAGTTCGCCTTGGTTATCTATGACATTATAGTCAATCCAGTCCCTTGCGACCGGAGCGCTCAGCATCTCATCCGTTAACCCAAATGCGTCACACAATGACAGAGCCTGCGGTCCGAGCTCACGGCACAGGTCAGCAGCAGCCTTACCCACCTTGGCCCCAGTCTCTAATGGGAGAAGTCGTGATGTGGTAAAATAGCCCAGGCCCTTCTCGACCATAGTGATAAGATACAAGTGATAAAGCTTGGTCAGGATTGGCTGAAGTGAAGAATCTGCCTGTGTGATCGCGTTATTAAAGCATTCACTGACGAACCTTTCGCCATACGCATGCGCACAATCCTGCACTAGATCCTGCTCTTCGTACATCCACACGCCAAACCGGTTTTCAGATCCAGCTTTCTTCATCTTTATCCCTAGCTCCATGAAAAGAGCCTGTTCCCTCGCCTCGAGGAGCTTATGCAGGGACTCTGTGCTCTGTAGGTCGATGTCTCCCAACTCAGATTTCGAGGGTTTGAAGACCATCAGCCGCTCCGTAGCGACTTTTTGCATTAATACCGCATTGTCGCCTTCGGCAGTCATGGCGGCATGGGAATAGCCGATAGCACTACCAAACCTAGGTAAATCAACAGAATAAAACATTAGTTGATCTCAACAACAGGACAAAACATTAGCTAGTTCCAAGAGTCCACTACTAGAGTATGAATCCTGTATTACTGGTGTTGTTCCCGAATTGTTGGAACATTTAACGGGCATTACAGCAAAAGCCGTTGTATGGCGACTCGGTGCTTTCCAAAATCAATAAGAGGTAACCTTGCCCACCACACCTCTCCTGGTGCAAGTGGAACAAAGTATGGTACATACCTATTACAAGAGAGGTAACCCTGCCCACCACACCTCTCCTGGTCCAAGTGGAACAAAGTACGGTACATACCTATTACAAGAGAGGTAACCCTGCCCACCACACCTCTCCTGGTGCAAGTGGAACAAAGTACGGTACATACCTATTACAAGAGAGGTAACCCTGCCCACCACACCTCTCCTGGTCCAAGTGGAACAAAGTATGGTACATACCTATTACAAGAGAGGTAACCCTGCCCACCACACCTCTCCTGGTGCAAGTGGAACAAAGTACGGTACATACCTATTACAAGAGAGGTAACCCTGCCCACCACACCTCTCCTGGTCCAAGTGGAACAAAGTACGGTACATACCTATTACAAGAGAAGTAACCCTGCCCACCACACCTCTCCTGGTCCAAGTGGAACAAAGTACGGTACATACCTATTACAAGAGAGGTAACCCTGCCCACCACACCTCTCCTGGTCCAAGTGGAACAAAGTACGGTACATACCTATTACAAGAGAGGTAACCCTGCCCTCCACACCTCTCCTGGTGCAAGTGGAACAAAGTACGGTACATACCTATTACAAGAGAGGTAACCCTGCCCACCACACCTCTCCTGGTCCAAGTGAAACAAAGTACGGTACATACCTATTACAAGAGAGGTAACCCTGCCCTCCACACCTCTCCCGCAGATAGAGGCTGCCTCACCCACATGCCATCCAGTTAAAGCTTTGATAACACAGCACATGGTCACCACGTCAGCATGGTCAGATCCATCCTCGGCCTGTAGGGACAAATGCCATCTCCCATCAAATCTTTATTATTCTTTCTAGCCTTGCAAATGTAAAGCATTCTCACCTTGTTGGCCCAGCGATCTTTGACGTGAGACAGGGCAAAATCAAAGGCATATGTTTTGGCCAGTAGTGGTAGTAAGGCCCTTTGCTGTAGCTGGTACATCAGTATGGGTGTGTCTGACTTGCCCTTGGGACCCACAGTGAGGCGAGTGGCAGAGTAACGGGTTGCTATGGTGATACAAGCTTTAGATACACCTAGGGGAGCAAACAGGTTAGCATTTTGAGTTGAATTATTCCAGCATGTGGAAGCAGCCCGCTCGTAAGACCGTCAAAGACAACATTTTGCCTTTGAAACTAACCATTTTGATATGCTTTTTCTGGCCGTTTGAATGATTTCATTTCCATTGCTGAACAGAAGGGGAAAAAAGCAAAGAAAGAAATACAAAAAGAAAACATGACAGTTCTACTGTGGCGTGACAATTATAAGCAGACTCTTATCAATGCTGGAATGTCAAACAATCCAAATTTGCATGAAAGAGACAGCCAGGTCAAACCAACAGACTGTGAACTAGAGAAGAATTTTTTTCTTCAAGAACTTGTATCGAGGAGTTTGGATTGGCAGTTACAAATGTTGTGAACTTCAACCCAACAGAAATTGAGAATAGTTGATCGACAGGTTTTTTCCTGGTATAATAATATGACAAATTTATTTTTAGTACCATTTTGAAAAAAATACTAAAACTTGTGGAAAAGGCGATACTAGAAACAGACTACGTAAGCCATATTACAGTCCGACCTATTTTTTGGAGAGCTGTCCTTATAAAAGGAAAAAAGACAATGCACACAGACGACACCATAGTGATAAACATACTAGCTAGACAATGCTTTCAAGTGGCATAATCAAATTGGCCTAATTTTCCCACGTGTTAAGGTCTCGGTCAGGGTAAATAATTAAAAATCCATAATACGACGTTTTTCCTGGAATTCAGTTAATAGAGTCCTAAAGTACATTTCTAAATCCCCAAATGACGCGTCAACTGTTTTCCTTAAATTTTAGGTCAAATTTTCACCTTCGTGAAGCTCCTGACCTCGCACGATTTAAGATATCGGCGTCATATTTTCTGTGCCGCTAGAAAACGATCACAACTAAAAAACCGTGAGAGGAAATTTGTATTTTTTACTTGAAAAATATTTTTGATAAATTTTGAGGCAGCAAATGGAAAAAATGCGACTTTCAACTTTGCAACCTTATATTGCGTAAAATATGCAAAATATTAAAAATCGCTCACACTGTTTTGCAGTTCATTTCTCCAAGGTTAAAATCAGACAAAGTTTGAAATTCTGCAACAAATCGCTAATGGTCTGGAGCTTCTCAAGTAAACAAGGTTTTTAGTTCCGGGTCATTAAAATATAAGAAAAATCTAAACTCTGCTAAAATGAACAACTTCATTAGATAGAACAATCTTTTTGCTTTAAAACGATATATAAATTCTTATCATAACATAAAATGCGACACGCCGATAATTTTTTTTGGCAAGCACGTCTTTTTCCCTGAGCGAGACCTTAAGTCCCTGTATGTGATGCTGTTGAGTCCCTGTCTGTGTGATGTTGTTCAGTCCCTGTTTGTTTGTTTGTTTGCTAGCTGTGTGATGTTGTTCAGTCCTTTGTTTATTTGTTTGTTTGTTTGTTCGTTAGTCTGTCTGTTTGATGTTGTTCAGTACCTGTTTGTTTGTTTGTTTGTTTGTCTGTCTGTGTGATGTTGTTCAGTCCCTGTTTGTTTGTTTGTTCGCTGTCTGTGTGATGTTTTCAGTCCCTGTTTGTTTATTTGTTTGTTTGTCTGTCTGTGTGATGTTGTTCAGTCCCTGTTTGTTTATTTGTTTGTTCGTTTGTTTGTCTGTGTGATGTTGTTCAGTCCCTGTTTGTTTGTCTGTCTGTCTGTTGTCATGATGTTGTTCAGCCCCTGTTTGTTTGTTTGTGGGATGTAACCCATGTCTTACCTTGGGACATACTAGCAATGCAAAGCCGTCCAGACAGCAGTTGATCAGCAACAGTAAGAAACCTCTTCCTTATGTTGCCTTCCACATTAGTAGTGTAATTGCCAAGCTCGTCAACATCAGAATACAGGTTTAACAGGTTTTCCCTTGGCACTCGGACATTGTCAAATATAAACTTGGCATTGTCAACTCCATTCAAGCCCATCTTGTGACCCATATCATGGATGTGGGAGCCTGGGACCTCCTGGAGATTCTTGTCTCTTATTGGCACCAGGATACCATGAATACCTAAACAAGAACAACACAAGTAATGCTCAAGACAAGCTGTTCAGGATACCATGAATACCTAAACAAGAACAACACAAGTAATGCTGTGTAAGTAAGTTGAACAACCTAAAAGTTATTGGGTGGAAACAGACCAGGCATGCAGTGAGATCCAGAAGGAGTGTAACAAACAAGGGAAGGAAGGCACCTGAGGTCAACAACAAGGTGGATGGAGTGTAACAAGCTCAATAAAAAGATGGGGGTAGCAGCAGTAAAACAATAAATAAGCTTAAAAACAGTCCTAAGATGGATAAAAAAGTGCTCACTGGTATTCAAAAAGTACACTTCTAAGATGCCATTCTTGTAAAACCAGCTAAACCAGTCAAGTACCATGATCCTGGGTGAGGTTGTGACATTTGTGTGCACAGAGGCCACTTCAGACAAGATAGAAGTGACCTCTGCTAGCTGGGAAGCCATAACTACAGTAAGTTTGGCACAACAATGATACGTCAGCTGTTCCTTTACGTACCTTCATTTTTGCCATCAATATAAAGTTGAGCAAATACAATAATATGATGTGCATCACTTGCACCATTAGTGATCCAGTACTTCTGGGCCAGTGTTGTAGGAGTGTTCACAATATATTCCTGTGTCACCTTGTCGTAAGTAGCTGTGGTCTCCATCTGCACAGCATTGTTGCCATACCCAAGCTCTGTCAACCCCAAACACCCCACATCCTCTAGAGAGTCAATACCCTAAGTATTGGAAAGAGATTATTTTGTCATGTAACCCCAGAAAAGATCCCCCAAGCCCCCACCACTGAGGGAAAAGGAGACCCTGAGGTGTGGGTCAGGTCAATACACCTCTAATTTCCCATAAAATTGTATTTATTTTCACAGGAAATTCAGGATAATTATTGCACTGATGGACAATAGTCACACAAGGCAATTTTTCTTGCAAACTCACAACACAACAATGATGAATGAAAAACATTGCGAGTTGCCGAGGGGGCAATTTTTCTCGCAACATGCAATTGCCCGTGATAAAATTATAAATTACAGCGGCTTATCCATAAGTAAAAACATGGTGTGCGCTGATTGGCTAATAAGAAGTAAACATTGCCTCGCGAGTTGCAGAGACTTTACGAGACATCACACGCAGCAATTTTGCTCGCAACGTTGCAAAAAGTAGAAATTATACCTACTTTTCTGTAACACGCAACGCAACATTCTGTTGCATTACCACGTTATGACAGACCCGCAATATTTACTGCAATTCCCAACATTTTCTTACAGTTTGTGGCTGCAAAATTTAGAAGAAAAAATTTCAAGTAAAAAATAAAAATTTCCTCACACGGTTTTTAGTTGTTATCATTTTCTAACGACACAGCAAATTTGACACTGATATCTTAAATCTTGCGGGGTCAGGAGCTTCACGAAGGTGAAAATTTCTGTGCTAGAAAAAGCGTGTAAAGTTAATTAAATTACAGAAAATGAGTGACGGGCAATACAAAAGAATGGCAACTGAAACCTAGGAAAACAGCTGACGCATCAGGACTTTATCAAATGAATTTTGGGTAAAAAGTCATAAAAATAATGGATTTTTGAATTTTTACCTTTCACAAGACCTTAAGAGAATATTACGTGCAAGAAAAACTGTAGGCAGCATTCTTAACCAAGGTTGCATTTGTGATTGCAGGATAAGAAAAATGTAAAGTATTAAGCTGCTAGTTGTAGTCAAATGACAACAGACATGCAAATGTCATTTTTTTAGGGCAGCACTGCATGCAAATGTTCTTTTTTACTTGAACCACAAGAGCAGCAGATAAGGAGGTGCTCATACATGTAAGGGAGCTACAGACTCCCTTTTATCACAATCTTCTGCATCTTCTCGGATAAGGACGTTAAACCATAGGTCCCGTCTCTCACATACAATGCACTAACCGGAACCAGAGGGACGTTAATAAAGAACCACGGGGACGCGGGAATGACCATCCCCAGTGTATAGGGCTCACACTCATACTAACATGGTCAAGCGTTTTCATACATGAGCTTCTAGCTCGGGAGATTGGGTGACTACTCCCCACGTTATCGACTTAAAATAGATCATTTACATTTACATTATTTACATTTACAAAAAAAATCATTTACATTTACATCACTATTATTTCTGTACTTTTCTATTCTTTGACTGACCTTGAGAAGTTTGTCATGATGCCTCTGAGTGCCAAGTTTTAGCACCGTCCCACCAAACAGGTTAAACTGGACTGTCATCTTCGTTGCCATGGAGCCATCAACAACAGCAGCAAGTTCATGAGCAGCAAAAATCCAGTGAGGATTGTGTCGAAAATCCAGAACCGATATAAATCCCTGGTCACAGAGTTTCTTGAGCCTTTTCAGTGCGAGCTCTCTCTCTTCCTTTACAGAAATATTATACTTGGGTTTCATAAGGGGATCTTCTGAGAGAACTTTCTAAACTTTTGTCTTTTTTCATGGTTGTCATGGTCTAATAGCTTTGTCATGCTTGGAATATCAAACGATGCATCACCCCAGTCATCTCTGAGTTGTTGTGGGGTGGCTTTCTGGAATGCTGCAAGTGACCGTGAAAAGTGCCGGACAGATCTTTGACCAATGGCAAACTTGCCAGACGTCAAGGACCTCTGCACTAGCAAGCGACTAGCAGAACCCAGGACAGAGAACATGGCTAGATTAAAATGGAAAAAGACATGTTAGAGGGCAATTCCATGTTGCAGACATTACATTCAGAGACAACAATTAAAAACACTTGACCTTTCGCGTGACAACTTCCAGCTAGATTTTCAGCCAGTTTTCCATCTCAGAAGTGTTATTTTCCTCCAAAACATACTACTCTTCCCAGTAGACCGTTACACCTTTCTATTTTTCAGCCCGCCGCCGGTTGTCTTCATTTGACCGTGCGATCACCTTTTTTGTACCACGTGATGAGTTGCTTATGTACAATGTAATTAATGTTTGTGGGTGTAAACTCTGAGAGTTTGGTTTGCCACATTGTTTTGCTGCATTCCAATAAAGTCTACGCCCAAAACGGTTGATCGCATGGTACATAAGCAACCCATCACATGGTACACAAAAAGGTGATCACGCGATGAATTTGAGACAGCTGCCGGCGGGCTGAAAAACCGCGAGGTGTAACAGTCTACTGGGAAGAGTAGTACAGATAAGCTTACTATTGCTTGTAGAAATTTATTATGCCGTGTTTTGAGCTGACTTCTTTGGATTCCTGGAGGTTGATTAAATATGTCATCACGTACCAGTGTCAAATGGGATTAAAGCCGGTTTTACTGCTTTTGAGTTAATTTACTCATCCAAGTTTGAGGATTGTGCTAAATTCTTGCTTGCAGTGGTTTCTCTCCCTCATTAGCCGCCGCCCTAAGAGAGCTCCCAGGGTACATTCCTTTTGGTCAAAGTATTTGATATCAATGGTGCAAAACTATTAGTGTCATTTACAGTGAGTTTTTAGCACTCCTGATTTGTTAGTTTTTAAGTTTCAGCTGCTTCTGACTGATACTACTGGACAACTTTTTCATTCATGTGAATTATTGGAAATTGTTCAGCTTATAAGTAAGTTAGAAGTAACTTACAGTCGAAGCTCTCGTAAGCGACCACCTCGGGAACTGAAAATTGCGGTCGTTAACGGAGCTGGTCGCTTATGAGAACGGCTCTCGTAAGCGACCACCAAGCGGATTCCTAATTGAACAAGCGGTGTTGGTCGCTTACGAGAGCTTAGTACAATAAATCTAGAAAATATCATGTTATACTAACATGTACTAATGCTTAAAATAGTTTGATTTATTTCCCGACTTTAATTAAGAATAGATAACCGCAAATATGTCCATAGAGAATATGTAGAAAATAGCATTTCACTGGTGCAGCTTGTATCAGTTTAGATATTTATGAGGTGATGACTGATGTTTTAAAGAAAAAAAGTACTATGGTCGCTTACGAGAGCTTAAAAACAATAGAAAATCTCTGTTGGTGATTTGAAATTGTGGTCGCTAACGGAGCTGGTCGCACCGATAAGGCGGTTGCCTAGGAGAGCTTGAAATAACAGAGTTTATGTGACATTTCAAACGGGGTTTCGGGAAAATGGTCGTTATGGGAGCTGGTCGCTTACGAGAGCGGTCGCACAGAGAGCTTCGACTGTAATCAAAGTTACTACTATAAAGTCCAAAGTCCACGAGATCATCTGGGCAACCAGTCACTGAGATTTTGCTCCGTAGATGAAAAGGTTGAAATACAAAAAGTTAAATGAAATTGAAGCAAATAAAACTGACAAGTAGCTTGTCATTTTTAGTTATCAAAATAAAGAATAAACTCCTGACTGGGTCGACATGTAGCCTATAAGTTATACACTTGATCGGACGAAAACAACACTCTATTGACACAACAGCGAGCTAAAAAAATAGCCGAGAACATGTTCTAAGATTATGCAACTTACCAGCTTTACTTGGGAGAAGACAAAACCGTCTTGTTGAGAATAATACTAATGTTTCGCATGAAATTCTTACCTTCGCGTGCGAATGCGAACAACTGTTTTGGAGGCACCACTCGTGTCCAGGCCCTCAACGACCACACAGGTGCCCCAAATTTAATTAAAGAATTTTGAATATAACGAAAACTAGACACGGCGCGCAATGATTTGTGGGACATGCGCTACGCAAAATACATTGGTGTAACACTAGTGGTACGAAATTTTACGATATTACAAAAGCACTACGGACGCTACATACAAACCATGCGCTCTCTACGGTTACAGCTTCGTTGTTTGGTGCTGGCTACCTGCCGTCGGGTACGAGACTGCTGGTCGGGCCCAATACAAGGATTTATACCACGCCACAGTAATACAGCCAATCAGAATGCAGGATGGCGTTGAATATTCGGCGGTATTCCACTCAACTTTCCCATCGTGCACTGCGTTTATACGTAAAACGTTTTAATTTTCTGTAACTGAACAATATCTCACTTGTCACTTGTATCTCGCCTGAAGGCGCGTGTGTATACTAAAAAATATAAATGACGCGTGGGATATTCTTGCTCGCTGATTGACTTAACTGAAAAATAACACTCAAAACAGCAGCCAATCAGCGAGCGAGAAACGCGACTACTTCTCGACAAAACGTGCACGTTTGAAACGTAAACCTACGCGAAAAAATCGCCACGCTTCAGGGTTGAACGAAATGGTACTACTCTTCAAAGTAGACCGTTACATCTCTCGGTTTTTCAGCCCGCCGTGGCTGTCTAAAATTGATCGCGTGATCACTTTTTTTGTACCACGTGATGAGTTGCTTATGTACCACGTGACCAATGTTTGTGGGCGTAAACTTTGAGAGTTCATTGTTTTTCTGCATAACGAAGTCTACGCCCAAAACGGTTGATCACGTGGTAAATAAGCAACCATCACGTGGTACAAAACAGTTGATCACGCGATCAATATTAGACTGCCGCCGGCGGGCAGAAAAATCGAGAGGTGTTAACGGTCTACTGGGAAGAGTAGTAGTAAGCGTGAGTTCGACGTTACAAGCATAGAAAAAGTCATCATTTGGGCTGCGCTTCACGCACGAGAGTAATAATAATTTCGTCCTAAATACATTTGCGACGCGCATGCATAACATAACCTACAGGCTCAGGGGCCCATCAATAGGAGCTTTGATACATAGTTGAGGTAGCGTATTTCAACGTTTATCTACTTTCTCTGAGGCTTGATGAAATGCGTTTATCAAATGTGGCGCGCTTCGCGCGCAACGAATGAAAGTGTAACCCCTCTTTCTGTAAAATGTCTTCTACTAGGTCAAATAGGGACGGGGGATCACGAAAACTCCGCTAAATAATGACACGTCCCTCAGTGAGAGATGTTCGTGTATGAGCGATACAGTGAAACGTATTTTTTTTTAATTATCAATTGTTTTCATAAATCAATGTTGCGGATTCGGATTGAGGCGAAAACGTTTGCTTGTTTGGGACCCTTTCATTCATTCGGCGTACCCCTAAAAACACCATTTATTAGTGAAAGCCACAATGTTTCTCCTGAAGATCCGTCATTTTCTCTTTCCTCTAAAAAAATACCCGAGAGTCGATTTTGACTCTAGTCATGGGGAGCTTGATCAGACTTTTGTACCACTGAGTGTTTTACCGTGCTTAAATAAACTGTATGTATGTATGCACTGTGCAAAATTGCGCAAGTCATTTATTTCGCTTGGAAAACACTCAATCGGCCCTAAATTTACCCAAGGTCGACCAGGGATACAATTTTGTGTTCTCTTTACAGTTCCTTTACTTATACAGCGTTTCAGAGTACATTTGGGGAGATAAATTTAGACATGAGCAGTCATTAGCCTGCTTGCGGGCGGTACTGGTGAATTTGGTCCCCGGGACCGCGCGCCTCAAAATTCCAAGATGGCGACCGATCAGCTAACGGACCCAGTACCGCCTGCAAACAGACTAGAGCAGTCATGAGACTATGCATCACTCGGACGAGTCTACCTGATATACGGCAAGCAACAGATTTTTAAAAATATATATTAATAATTTGTTTTTTATGTTCAAGGGAGGGACATGGAACCTTGACCCCCCCCCCCCCCCCCCCCCCCCCCCGCTTTCTTTGGTTTGGTTTGTGTCACGCACTACAATAACATATCAAGAAAACATTGTCGTCTTTCTAGAGATATAGCGGGCTTCCTGTGGTGTCTTTTCTACCTTGTTTCCAGGTTCTTGGCTGTGAAAAACACAGCGGAAAATGCACATAACATATTTTCTCGAGTGTATTTGAGCTCTGGTTGAGTTTGAAGTATTCTACGTCAATAAAAATAGTGAAAAACTTACTGGGATTCCAAATATGGTATGCAGATACTTCCTTATAAGGAAGTTGAAGAAAGTCGACAATTTTTAAGGGAATTTTCTTGATATGACTCCCGTGACCTGCAACGCGTGTTCATTTCAATGACAAGAATAAGAGGTGTAACACACGTCCACGTAAAGTCTTTGGTTTGGTTTGCGTCACGCGTTACAATAACTTCCGTGACCTGCATAGCGCCTTCATTTCCATGACCAGGATAAGAGGCGTACGCAGACTAGAAGTCCGATGCCCTTCCAAACACCGTTTTCCTTGGTGGACCATGGCCATGAGAATGTCGTTACTTTATTTCTCTTGTGTCGCTTCACCTGTTCCACATTGACTACGCAGTTTTCTGTGGCAAACAAAAAGCATGTCAAAGAAGAACAGGGCCTGATCTTATCTTCAAACTTTAAAGTCAAATGGCTAGTCAATGGATAATTTCTACTAGGCACTGACTCTATGTACCGAATAAAAAGGGTATGAGCTACCTATGCGTGAATTTTAGAAACATAATCATTGCTCATGCACAATCAAGATGGCGGCCATTGGCGAAAACATGATCGTATAAAAATGACCATATTAATGACACCCTTCAAGATCTCCACAGGCTCCCCGCTGAATATAGAATAATCTTTAAAGTTACAATTTAGGTCCACACTATCTTGAGGATCCTCTACAATTTTACCGCCTAAAAAAATAGAATAATTTTAAAGTAACAATTCATGCCCTTGCACTATCTTGAGGATCTTCTACAATTTTACCGCCCCCCAAAAAAACACTGAGATCCTCTAGAGATCACCTGCGTCTTGTGGAGCCGCCTTATCGCGGTTTCCGCCGCAAACGCAAAGTAAAATCGTTGCGAAAATATCAAACATATCGGCAAAATATGAATCGAAGCATCGAGATAGCGACTGAAACAGTTTACCTGCGATTTCACTTCGCGTTTGCAGAGTTCATGTGGAATTTTGAATGGTTTGCCTACTCTACAAAATGGCGGCGGAAACCGTGATAAAGCCTATTTGAAGACCTGTAGGTTATGGAACAAGCTCCCTCTTGAAATTCGAGCTAGCTCCAACGTTAATGTTTTGAAATCAAAACTTAAAACATTTCTTTTTCATGAAGCATATAACTAGAGGTTTTAATATTTTTTATAATAAGCTACGATATAACGCGCGCTCTGATTGGTCCAAATCTATGCTATTACACCGATAAAATAGTAGTGGTTCTCCTCCGCTGTATCATAAAGCATTAGAACACAACTTTATCAGCAAACAGAGCACTTGTGATGTTGTGAAAGACTAGAAACGTTTTAAAATCACTCGTCTGCGGCTCGTGATTTTACTCGTGTCTCACAACATCACGCGTGCTCTATTGCGCCGATAAAGTCATAGAAAGTTATGTTCTAATTAATTTGTACATGAAGTTTTCTAAATTAATTCTGCATTTGCCTTGACAAAAATTTTTGTAAATACATTTAAAAAAAATTTCTTAGAATATGGATAATGGCAAAAACCGTAAAATGACACGCCCATCGCGATGACTCTCATGACGAGATATGACTAAATGCCTCTCTTACTTTCACTCGGGGTTGATGACCTTGACCTTCAGTTTTAGCCAACCACGACCTCCCGTCTCCAAGCCTCGATTCCAAACCCCTGAACCATTAGCCACGCCCCTCGGTACATTTCACTGAGCCGCTGCACAAATACTACAAAGCACTGACACCGCAAACAACCAGGGGTACGAGTACTGTAGGAGCGGCAAATCTCGACCATGGACTCTTGTGATGAGAGAGGGTCTTGTTGACTTGCTCGCACTTGGACTTCACACGCACAATAGTAGGGTCGCTACAAAGAAACACGGTCATTTTCTAGAAGTTTCTACTCGCTCACATTAGCCGAACGACACGAACCAAACGTGCGGGTTTTCGAGAGAAATGTTGCTCATGTAGGTCGCCATTCTTGTTTGAGCCCATTCAAATTGGAATATTGTGGCCCAAATATTGCTTTCACTTTAGACGTTTCCCTGCAGGTTACAAGCAAGGCCCCAGACATTCTATTCCACTCACCAGAATTTCTTTCCCATTTTTCTCCACCACACTTTGAAAACCAATAGCGTGACTGCGATAAAGAGCAGGCTACTGATAACATTTGTTGGTGTGGTCTTCCTGTGGGATTTTCGCAGTGATAGCATGAGCTTGTAAACAAAACCACCTGCGGGTTCGGGCTTCACATTTGGCTGGAGAAAAAATATTGAAAAAACTCAGCCCTTGTTCTACAACAGAACAATCGTGCTTGGGGATTTGGGAACGAACTGGTGTGTCTGGCAAACATGCAGACCTAAGCTCTTAAAAACCGATAGATCGACGGACGGACCCACCGTCAGACAAAAGGACCGACAGACAGGCAGACAGACTTACTCTGTAGATCCTGTAGCGTTGTAGAATTGCTTCCAAATCACTGAGCGACTCATTGCCGATTATAAAGGGCACATATTCTTTTACATACTCTCTACTCCACCAGGGCGTGGCATTCACGCTGATGATAAAAAAACAATGTGAGCTAGTAATAATTATAATAATAACAACAATAATACTAATAGTTCCAATGGCTTAGTTATTCGGTAGTAGTCGCATTTAGCATCCGTTTTAGCATTATTTCGGTATACGGAGGTGAAAAACCTGTCGATTAAATAAAGTGAAGTTGCCTCAATGACGTCAAATGCTTTTTCCAAAAGTTCCCTGTTGGCCGTGCTTGTCTATTCCACGGTCAGGTATTACTCGAACTGATCGGCCATTTCGCGTGTTGTGATTGGCTAAAATGTTCACAAGCAAGGTTATGTGCCCCGCCGCGACCTTCCCGCGTTCCGTACTTTTTAATGCGAAATCTGCTCTAAACTGCTGTTTACCTTGGGTGGAGCAAGATATGGCCAAGGCTCGATGTATTTTGAGTGTAATGATACTTGTATAACTGCGCGCGGATGTATCTTACCTTGGGTGGAGCAAGATATGGCCAAGGCTCGATGTATTTTGAGTGTAATGATACTTGTATAGCTGAGCGCGGATGTATCTTACCTTGGGTGAAGCAAAATATGGCCAAGGCTCGATGTATTTTGAGTGTAATGATACTTGTATACCTGCGCGCGGATGTATCTTACCTTGGGTGGAGCAAGATATGGCCAAGGCTCGATGTATTTTGAGTGTAATGATACTTGTATAGATGAGCGCGGATGTATCTTACCTTGGGTGAAGCAAAATATGGCCAAGGCTCGATGTATTTTGAGTGTAATGATACTTGTATAACTGCGCGCGGATGTATCTTACCTTGGGTGGAGCAAGATATGGCCAAGGCTCGATGTATTTTGAGTGTAATGATACTTGTATAGCTGCGCGCAGATGTATCTTACTTGGGTGAAGCAAGATATGGCCAAGGCTCGATGTATTTTGAGTGTAATGATACTTGTATAACTGCGCGCAGATGTATCTTACCTTGGGTGGAGCAAGATATGGCCAAGGCTCGATGTATTTTGAGTGTAATGATACTTGTATAGCTGCGCGCAGATGTATCTTACCTTGGGTGGAGCAAGATATGGCCAAGGCTCGATGTATTTTGAGTGTAATGATACTTGTATAATTGAGCGCGGATGTATCTTACCTTGGGTGGAGTAAGATATGGCCAAGGCTCGATGTATTTTGAGTGTAACGATACTTGTATAGCTGCGCACAGATGTATCTTACCTTGGGTGGAGCAAGATATGGCCAAGGCTCGATGTATTTTGAGTGTAATGATACTTGTATAGCTGCGCGCAGATGTATCTTACCTTGGGTGAAGCAAGATATGGCCAAGGCTCGATGTATTTTGAGTGTAATGATACTTGTATAACTGCGCGCAGATGTATCTTACCTTGGGTGGAGCAAGATATGGCCAAGGCTCGATGTATTTTGAGTATAATGATACTTGTATAGCTGCGCGCAGATGTATCTTACCTTGGGTGGAGCAAGATATGGCCAAGGCTCGATGTATTTTGAGTGTAATGATACTTGTATAATTGAGCGCGGATGTATCTTACCTTGGGTGGAGTAAGATATGGCCAAGGCTCGATGTGTTTTGAATGTAATGATACTTGTATAGCTGCGCGCAGATGTATCTTACCTTGGGTGGAGCAAGATATGGCCAAGGCTCGATGTATTTTGAGTGTAATGATACTTGTATAATTGAGCGCGGATGTATCTTACCTTGGGTGGAGTGAGATATGGCCAAGGCTCGATGTATTTTGAGTGTAATGATACTTGTATAGCTGAGCGCGGATGTATCTCGGTGTTGGGTGTGCTAACACGTGGTTCTCCCCCATAAGATGAAGGACATCTTTCTCCCCTCGTAATAACTTGTGTAACAAACTGAGAAACCACGGTTTGGACTCATAAGACTCGAGTGCGGCGAACCACATCTGCCAATCGAGGCGGGGTTGGTGCGGAGCTGGAAAGCATTAGTAATTGCATTATTATACTTCTAACTCTAAATTTATGGCTATAGGATTCAAGAGACTCGAGGATTCTATTGGATTCTTAAAAGCTTCAGGAGGCTAGATTCCGCTAAGAAAATAGCAAAAAGCGATACCGGAATCTACCGACTGAAGACTCGTCCAACAATGAATTGATCTGGTAATCAATGCTTGTATTGAAGACTAAAAGATATGCACCTCAAAGGGTGACGGAAAATCGCTACTAGATTAGAAAGAGCAGTTTTGTCAGGCCGAGCATATCTTAGCGAATAATATGGTGTAAACCTCTAGTAAGCACGAAGCAAACGTGGTAAAGGCCGTTTTTTACATAACTATATTTGCAGCGTATTGTAAATAAGGCCTCCGCCACGTTTGCCTCCAATATATTATAGGTTTGCTCGTTTGTTCACGAGCAAACTTGAGCAAATCGTTTTTTTTCGTCCGACACCTTCAAGAGGAAGTATATAAACTTGATTTGCAAACAGAGTTTACCTACAAATGGAGTTGGGGTATAGACGTTTCCCGGCTTGTAGAGAAAGTTGAACTCCTAAAATGCAAAAGAAGCTTATCATCACGAGATTTTATTGTTTTGTACTATAAATAGGCAAAAAGATATTTTGACATTTTAGAAGGCGCACGAATTCATTGAATTGGCGCCTTCGGACATGACTTCAACTATCTCGTTCTTTATTGTTGTAGTCAGGCTCTTCAAAACAACCACTTGCCTTGGTCACCCCTGTCGATTGTGTCCAAACAATCATGCACACAACAACCATTCTCATTCTCGACCATTCTCGTACCCAGAGCTCCCCGGCTCGTCTCCTCGCGAGGGAGGCTCTCGCGACAGCCACTAACACATGCGCGAGTTGACAGAAACACCCTCCAGCGCATGCTCCACCGTTTAAATTTACCCAATCAGCGCATTTTTCTGCGTATGCGTCGCCCATAATTTGGTGACGCATGGGCAGTAAATACAAATAGATTTCACCAGAGAATCCCATGCGAGGTCCCACATACTTGCCACAGCCCTCTAGTCGTGTTACTATAAGCAGGAACGGATTTAGACCAGTGCAACCGAAGCAAATGCTACGGTCAGATTTGAGCGACTTTTTTAATGTGTCCTTCTTAGTCGCTTTGATAGCTCAATATATTTTATTCTGGTCTTCTACATTTATTTATCCTATAGGCGCTAAACATAATTTTCTACGTTATGTTTGCCGCTCTCAGTTAGACTTTCCAGAATCATCTGTCGTTTTGCATAATCTCCGTTGCGAGCGAGCGCCGAATTTCATCGATTGATCTTCGACAAGCCAACGACGGCGTTCGTTGCCGCCGAGATATGATACTATATTTAGCGACTTTGTTGCTCCTATTGCATGCTAAATATAGTAATTCCAGCACTCGTTGCTGGGGGTCTTGTTACTATTTTTGCTGAAACGGCTCCTGTCCGCTCCTGTCAGGCGATTAAAAATAACTTTTTGCCAGACGTATTGAAACAGTTAACCAATCAGAATGGAGCACACACTGGCCTAGCGATCGTGCCTAGCTAGCTACTGTTTGCGTCGCCTGTGAAAATGGATTCTAACGCGGGAGAGAGTCACGGATCTTCTCCGCGAATTTTCTCTGGCTTGAGATTATAAGCTATTTATGTTCTGGCCTTTTTCCTTCAAGTATAGAAGCATGCAACCACATTTATTCTCATATCATTGAATAAACAACTTTAGACAGATAATTAAATTTGTGCTTTCCGCTGTATTCCAATAAATGATCGTTTAGCCGATTTAGGATTTCCGGAATATTGCATTTTTATCCTTTGCGCGGTGAAGTTACAAATTGGTTGAAATGTAGGGCGTCTGCTTGCCACGGCCCTCTAGTCGTGTTACCATAAGGGACCCAAATACTGGCCATGGCCCTCTAGTCGTGTTACCATAAGGGACCCAAATACTGGCCATGGCCCTCTAGTCGTGTTACCATAAGGGACCCAAATACTGGCCACGGCCCTCTAGTCGTGTTACCATAAGGGACCCAAATACTGGCCATGGCCCTCTAGTCGTGTTACCATAAGGGACCCACATACTGGCCCTCTACTCGTGTTACTATAAGGAATCCACTACTAAAAGGGACCCACATACTTGCCATGGCCCTCTAGTCGTGTTACCATAAGGGACCCACATACTGGCCCTCTACTCGTGTTACTATAAGGGATCCACTACTATAAGGGACCCACATACTTGCCACGGCCCTCTAGTCGTGTTAACATAAGGGACCCTACTGGCCCTCTACTCGTGTTACTATAAGGGATCCACTAATATAAGGGACCTACATACTTGCCACGGCCCTCTAGTCGTGTTACTCCCCAGCACGATGATTTCCGGCCGACCTCCAATGCCTGTCATACTTGAAATCATACACAAAATTAATCCAGGTAAACAGAAATAAAAAAATCGGGACAGCAACGCTGGCAAAGTAGAAGGTCAATGGCTCATAAGAAAAACTTGAGTGATTTAATCCACAAGTGTTTTTTCGGAAACCATTTACAATATATACTGTATCAAATATAAATACTATAGACAGTGTTAATGAAAGCTCCAGGAGGCTAGATTCCGCTAAGAAAATAGCACGAAAAAAGCGATATCGCACGAGTCGCACAGCGACGAGGGCGATATCGCCTTTTTGAGCGATATCGATAAAATAGATGCAATCGTGATTACTATGGCTCGCTCCACAAAACTCTCACAAAGAAGCAAAACTAGGCGAATATACACCAGGTAGCTTGTGTCTAGGTATACTAACCTTCTAACAAGCCATAAAGCATGGGCGATCTCAAGGAAGCTTGTGTGTCTAGGTATACTAACCTTCTAAACAAGCCATAGCGCATGGGCGATCTCAAGGAAGCTTGTGTGTCTAGATATACTAACCTTCTAAACAAGCCATAAGCATGGGCGATCTCAAGGAAGCTTGTGTGTCTAGGTATACTAACCTTCTAAACAAGCCATAAGCATGGGCGATCTCAAGGAAGCTTGTGTGTCTAGGTATACTAACCTTCTAAACAAGCCATAAGCATGGGCGATCTCAAGGAAGCTTGTGTGTCTAGGCATACTAACCTTCTAAACAAGCCAAAGCCATAGCGCATGGGCGATCTCAAGGAAGCTTGTGTGTCTAGATATACTAACCTTCTAAACAAGCCATAAGCATGGGCGATCTCAAGGAAGCTTGTGTGTCTAGATATACTAACCTTCTAAACAAGCCATAAGCATGGGCGATCTCAAGGAAGCTTGTGTGTCTAGGTATACTAACCTTCTAAACAAGCCATAAGCATTGGGCGATCTCAAGGTAGCTTGTGTGTCTAGATATACTAACCTTCCAAACAAGCCATAAGCATGGGCGATCTCAAGGAAGCTTGTGTGTCTAGGTATACTAACCTTCTAAACAAGCCATAAGCATGGGCGATCTCAAGGAAGCTTGTGTGTCTAGGTATACTAACCTTCTAACAAGCCAAAGCCATAGCGCATGGGCGATCTCAAGGAAGCTTGTGTGTCTAGATATACTAACCTTCTAAACAAGCCATAAGCATGGGCGATCTCAAGGAAGCTTGTGTGTCTAGATATACTAACCTTCTAAACAAGCCATAAGCATGGGCGATCTCAAGGAAGCTTGTGTGTCTAGGTATACTAACCTTCTAAACAAGCCATAAGCATTGGGCGATCTCAAGGTAGCTTGTGTGTCTAGATATACTAACCTTCTAAACAAGCCATAAGCATGGGCGATCTCAAGGAAGCTTGTGTGTCTAGGTATACTAACCTTCTAAACAAGCCATAAGCATGGGCGATCTCAAGGAAGCTTGTGTGTCTAGGTATACTAACCTTCTAAACAAGCCATAAGCATTGGGCGATCTCAAGGTAGCTTGTGTGTCTAGATATACTAACCTTCTAAACAAGCCATAAGCATGGGCGATCTCAAGGAAGCTTGTGTGTCTAGGTATACTAACCTTCTAAACAAGCCATAAGCATGGGCGATCTCAAGGTAGCTTGTGTGTCTAGATATACTAACCTTCTAAACAAGCCATAAGCATGGGCGATCTCAAGGAAGCTTGTGTGTCTAGGTATACTAACCTTCTAAACAAGCCATAAGCAAGGGCGATCTCAAGGAAGCTTGTGTGTCTAGATATACTAACCTTCTAAACAAGCCATAAGCATTGGGCGATCTCAAGGTAGCTTGTGTGTCTAGATATACTAACCTTCTAAACAAGCCATAAGCATGGGCGATCTCAAGGAAGCTTGTGTGTCTAGGTATACTAACCTTCTAAACAAGCCATAAGCATGGGCGATCTCAAGGAAGCTTGTGTGTCGGTACCAGCCTCGAAGGACTGAGGGCAGAGTATACTTGGCACTGGCGCTAACATCAGTCAAGGGGGCCTGAAATCAGGGAGGGGAGTGAGTGGGAGTGCGAGGAGGGGATTGAGAGACAGTCGATGCACAGAACTATAACAGTAAAATTAAAAAAAGATGTAATTTTCTGCTTTTCCGAAGGACATCCAAAACAGGGCGCGATTTTATAGTACTCTGATAACACGCTACAATACCGGAAATGAGGAGAGGTGCTTGCAATGTGAGCATCATTTCACCGGAAATAAGCCTACGAGCCAGCTTTCTTGTTGGATGTTTGTTTTTGGTTTTCAGGATTCCTGTGGTGTGCAAAAGGAATAGATCCGATAACAAACACTTCTGATGATACATTGTTGTCTGGTTTGATATACTGTACGTTGCCAGCTTACCAGAGAAACAGCAAACATCCAGAGAGTGACTATGGAAAACACCATGCATTGGACCACCGACCACGCCCTCTTTAATTCATTCGTCACCTCGAGCAAGCACCTGAGAAGCACCACGAAGGCTGTTAGACGTAGTACTGTAGCTAGCAGCAGGCAAGTCAACAAAAGATTACGCAAGGTTTGGCCTCCTGCGTCAAGAGTTTACGCTCATAAATGCTCTGAACAGATGTTTTAGGAAACACACTCCTCGCCGTTGTCAGGGTTGTGGAGTTCGGTAGTTGAGGCTTTCTGCGAACCACTCGAGGAAATATGAAATAATGATGTGTATGTAAGAACGATCAGATGGTATGTCACGACAGAAGCAAATCCACCGCACTGGTCGAAACTATAGACAAAGATTTGAGTTAATTGATTCAACAGAAAAACCCAGCTGCCAAAAACCCACCCGATGTTTTGAATGCACATCGTGTGTTACCTGGAAGAGATGTAACGGAGAGTACCGCCCGTTCTTTTTTATCTTATGTCATCTTTCGCGTGTATGCATGCGCTTACGTGTTTTCTGTTGGCTCGACTACAAAGTCTTATTCAATCAGATTCGAACTCGTGCATGGTTTTGGATTTGGGTTATCTTGTCATTGGGTGCCGGAGCTCATTTTGATCAATGAAGGAAATTGTTTTCTAGATGTGCTGTGAATGTATGTTCTTACCTGACGAGCGCTATCAAGATTTCACTCAGCAGAGAAAGGAACCCGATCCACATCGCCCATGTCGTTGCTATAGTAACTGCATGTCGAAACTCACTTTGGGAGAAGGCTGAAAGAAAACCGAAGACAAACAACAAGTAGTCGAGGGGCGCTTTCCATTTGACCATAAATCCCGGAATTTTCGGTTAGAAGTCATATGGAAAGCGCCAAACCCGGGAACAATTTCGAAAAGTCCCGGGACTTTCGGGAAGTCGCTTTCCATTTGACATTATTTCCGGTTTTTTCCCTAAAAGACGCTTTCCATTTGATTCCAACCGGTATTACCGAAAATTTCTGGTAAATGGAAACAATCCCAACCTATTTCGATTCCCAGTGGAGACGTTCACGGGGTTTTTTCGGTTTGAACCTTTCCATTTGACGACAAGAATTCCCGGAAACTCGAACCAGAATTTTTTGCCAAATGGAAAGCGTCCGAGGTGTGTTTAGCAACAACTTGTAACCTACTGAACCTGTAGTCCAAAGGCAATGCATTTAACTAAGACTAATCAAAAACGTCTCTCACATAAAGACATTACAAATCAATAAACCTACCTATCCAACAGAAGAGTTCTCCTTTATTCATACTAAAGACAAATCACTTGCCACGAGAACATAGATAAACCTACCTATCCAACAGAAGAGTTCTCCTTTATTGATACTAAAGACAAACCACTTGCCCACGAGAACATCGATAAACTTACCTATCCAACAGAAGAGTTCTCCTTTGATGATACTAAAGCCAAATCACTTGCCCACAAGAACATAGATAAACCTTACCTATCCAACAGAAGAGTTCTCCTTTAATGATACTAAAGCCAAACCACTTGCCCAAGAGAACACACATGGCCACTGCAGTGCTTATCACAGAGGCTACAATAGCGATAGTCTTGATCCAGTCGGCGTGTTTACTCGATAAGAAGTCTCTGGTAGACGTTAAGGTGTTCCTTAGAGTTATATTTGTTGTCCAAGTTATAAGGACGTCTAACATTTGTTGGTACAGACAGCCATCTACAGCGAATCAAATGACAGCTGTTGTTAGCTCGTGGGTATGGGGAGGTGATCATCGGTGAAGTCCTACCTCTTGGCAACTTTGTCCAAACTATATTAAAGTGCCACTAGCACCTAATTTGCAATTATCTGAAAACTGCTGTTCTCCACACGGAGAAAAACAAGAAAGGGAAGAGTGCTGTTCTCCACACAGAGAACCATTAATAGAAGGGTTTGAGAAAAGAAAGAAAAATTCCGAGGCTTGGGCGAATGGAGCAAAAGAAATCCCATTAAACAGTTGACAACGAATAATTTTGTTTTATTCCCCTTAGCCTCGGATCTATGTTAAACGTGTAATATATCGACATTGGTTTATTTGCAAATGCTTTGCAATTGCTCCTATAGGTTTTTATTCAGAATTGGTGCATTCACTTTGCAATTGGAAAATATTTATTAGCCAATCAGAATCGCCCCCACCAACCGCCAAAGCATAGGAGGCTGTGGGAAGGCGAATGGACTATATTATATAATGTGCTATATATAACGTGCTATATAATATATTATATAATGTGCCACATTCTCATTGATGCGTTCCATACCTTTCGGAAGTGAAGTAAGCTTGCTACTCCGGGATTTCTCGTCTTGTTCATTCTCACTGGTGCCTCCAACTAGAAGGAAAGATAACACTTCACTTATACTAGATTTACCGAATTCAATATGTCGCATATTCAGATACCTTTTCCTGCCTTGACGCAATACTTTCCACAGGAAGACCACGGACACCTGACCGGGGTGGTGATAAACTTATCGTCCAGTAGAGAAATGCAAAGGACCATGGTAAGAAGATTGAAGAAGTTGTAGTTTCCATTCAGAAGGATGAGCAATTGGAGAAGTACCTATCGACATCCAAGAAGAACACTAGTTTGAATAAGGAACACCTATCGACACCCAAGAACAACACTAGCTTGAATAAGGAACACCTATCGACACCCATGAAACAACACTAGTTTGACTAATAAGGAACACCTATCGACACCCAAGAACAACACTAGCTTGAATAAGGAACACCTATCGACACCCATGAAACAACACTAGTTTGACTAATAAGGAACACCTATCGACACCCAAGAACAACACTAGCTTGAATAAGGAACACATATCGACACCCATGAAACAACACTAGTTTGACTAATAAGGAACACCTATCGACATTCAAGGAGAACACTAGTTTGAATGCAAGCAATCTTTCCAGCTCTAGCATTTACATATCAATGTCCCTGAAATGAACTGTGGCGTCTAAGTCAAATTAAAAATTTTAAAGTAAACTATTGATTTTAAAGTAAAACTTGCAGGAAATGCAGTGACGAAGTTCTGATGCAGCCTTCACGTTGTTTTGGACCGGGCTTTGTAGTCTGGTATTTCAATGAACACAGGAAGACCGTAAGACTCGTTCTAGGCCCTCAAAGGCAAAAGCGACAGTAAATGATTGACCTTCCATTGTACGTTTTTGTTTTTGTTCTGGACATAGAGTAAAAACCCGCATATAAGAACCTAGAATTCTAGCCTAAAACAGGTTCTTATTTGATTTGAAATACAAGGAAACAAGGAGATCATGTGGATAATCTTAGCCTAACAGGTTCAATCCACGTTCTTATATGCGGGTTTTTACTGTACGTCTGCTGGGGACGCGAGACCACATGTCATCCAGTATACAGGAAATGTGAGGGGAGAAACTAGCGACACAGAGAAGTCCTAGGTCGATCCAGAATACCATCTGTTACCACAATACTGACGTTGCGTACCTGACAAAAGTAGGAAAGATCCTGATCGCACGGACGGGAACAAAGAACAAGAAAGGGAGCCCGATTTCTATGACGTATCTACAACAAACAAAAACGCAATCTGTTCAACATCGAACTGATCGAAGATAAGATGGGAGAGGAGCCCATCGACAGGAGTTCCTGGTGGGCGTCCAACATAAGAGTACAACGGATTGGGAGAGGAGCCCATTGACAGGAGTTCCTGGTGGGCGTCCAACATAAGAGTACAACGGATTGGGAGAGGAGCCCATTGACAGGAGTTCCTGGTGGGCGTCCAACATAAGAGTATAACGGATTGGGAGAGGAGCCCATTGACAGGAGTTCCTGGTGGGCGTCCAACATAAGAGTATAACGGATTGGGAGAGGAGCCCATTGACAGGAGTTCCTGGTGGGCGTCCAACATAAGAGTATAACGGATTGGGAGAGGAGCCCATCGACAGGAGTTCCTGGGGGCGTCCAACATAAGAGTATAACGGATTGGGAGAGGAGCCCATCGACAGGAGTTCCTGGTGGGCGTCCAACATAAGAGTATAACGGATTGGGAGAGGAGCCCATCGACAGGAGTTCCTGGTGGGCGTCCAACATAAGAGTACAACGGATTGGGAGAGGAGCCCATTGACAGGAGTTCCTGGTGGGCGTCCAACATAAGAGTACAACGGATTGGGAGAGGAGCCCATTGACAGGAGTTCCTGGTGGGCGTCCAACATAAGAGTATAACGGATTGGGAGAGGAGCCCATTGACAGGAGTTCCTGGTGGGCGTCCAACATAAGAGTATAATGGATTGGGAGAGGAGCCCATCGACAGGAGTTCCTGGTGGGCGTCCAACATAAGAGTACAACGGATTGGGAGAGGAGCCCATTGACAGGAGTTCCTGGTGGGCGTCCAACATAAGAGTATAACGGATTGGGAGAGGAGCCCATCGACAGGAGTTCCTGGTGGGCGTCCAACATAAGAGTACAACGGATTGGGAGAGGAGCCCATTGACAGGAGTTCCTGGTGGGCGTCCAACATAAGAGTACAACGGATTGGGAGAGGAGCCCATTGACAGGAGTTCCTGGTGGGCGTCCAACATAAGAGTATAACGGATTGGGAGAGGAGCCCATTGACAGGAGTTCCTGGTGGGCGTCCAACATAAGAGTATAACGGATTGGGAGAGGAGCCCATCGACAGGAGTTCCTGGTGGGCGTCCAACATAAGAGTACAACGGATTGGGAGAGGAGCCCATTGACAGGAGTTCCTGGTGGGCGTCCAACATAAGAGTATAACGGATTGGGAGAGGAGCCCATTGACAGGAGTTCCTGGTGGGCGTCCAACATAAGAGTATAACGGATTGGGAGAGGAGCCCATCGACAGGAGTTCCTGGTGGGCGTCCAACATAAGAGTATAACGGATTGGGAGAGGAGCCCATCGACAGGAGTTCCTGGTGGGCGTCCAACATAAGAGTATAACGGATTGGGAGAGGAGCCCATCGACAGGAGTTCCTGGTGGGCGTCCAACATAAGAGTACAACGGATTGGGAGAGGAGCCCATTGACAGGAGTTCCTGGTGGGCGTCCAACATAAGAGTACAACGGATTGGGAGAGGAGCCCATCGACAGGAGTTCCTGGTGGGCGTCCAACATAAGAGTACAACGGATTGGGAGAGGAGCCCATTGACAGGAGTTCCTGGTGGGCGTCCAACATAAGAGTATAACGGATTGGGAGAGGAGCCCATCGACAGGAGTTCCTGGTGGGCGTCCAACATAAGAGTACAACGGATTGGGAGAGGAGCCCATTGACAGGAGTTCCTGGTGGGCGTCCAACATAAGAGTACAACGGATTGGGAGAGGAGCCCATTGACAGGAGTTCCTGGTGGGCGTCCAACATAAGAGTATAACGGATTGGGAGAGGAGCCCATTGACAGGAGTTCCTGGTGGGCGTCCAACATAAGAGTATAACGGATTGGGAGAGGAGCCCATTGACAGGAGTTCCTGGTGGGCGTCCAACATAAGAGTACAACGGATTGGGAGAGGAGCCCATCGACAGGAGTTCCTGGTGGGCGTCCAACATAAGAGTACAACGGATTGGGAGAGGAGCCCATTGACAGGAGTTCCTGGTGGGCGTCCAACATAAGAGTACAACGGATTGGGAGAGGAGCCCATTGACAGGAGTTCCTGGTGGGCGTCCAACATAAGAGTACAACGGATTGGGAGAGGAGCCCATCGACAGGAGTTCCTGGTGGGCGTCCAACATAAGAGTACAACGGATTGGGAGAGGAGCCCATTGACAGGAGTTCCTGGTGGGCGTCCAACATAAGAGTACAACGGATTGGGAGAGGAGCCCATTGACAGGAGTTCCTGGTGGGCGTCCAACATAAGAGTACAACGGATTGGGAGAGGAGCCCATCGACAGGAGTTCCTGGTGGGCGTCCAACATAAGAGTACAACGGATTGGGAGAGGAGCCCATTGACAGGAGTTCCTGGTGGGCGTCCAACATAAGAGTATAACGGATTGGGAGAGGAGCCCATCGACAGGAGTTCCTGGTGGGCGTCCAACATAAGAGTACAACGGATTGGGAGAGGAGCCCATTGACAGGAGTTCCTGGTGGGCGTCCAACATAAGAGTACAACGGATTGGGAGAGGAGCCCATCGACAGGAGTTCCTGGTGGGCGTCCAACATAAGAGTACAACGGATTGGGAGAGGAGCCCATTGACAGGAGTTCCTGGTGGGCGTCCAACATAAGAGTATAACGGATTGGGAGAGGAGCCCATCGACAGGAGTTCCTGGTGGGCGTCCAACATAAGAGTACAATGGATTGGGAGAGGAGCCCATTGACAGGAGTTCCTGGTGGGCGTCCAACATAAGAGTATAACGGATTGGGAGAGGAGCCCATCGACAGGAGTTCCTGGTGGGCGTCCAACATAAGAGTATAACGGATTGGGAGAGGAGCCCATTGACAGGAGTTCCTGGTGGGCGTCCAACATAAGAGTACAACGGATTGGGAGAGGAGCCCATTGACAGGAGTTCCTGGTGGGCGTCCAACATAAGAGTACAATGGATTGGGAGAGGAGCCCATTGACAGGAGTTCCTGGTGGGCGTCCAACATAAGAGTATAACGGATTGGGAGAGGAGCCCATTGACAGGAGTTCCTGGTGGGCGTCCAACATAAGAGTATAACGGATTGGGAGAGGAGCCCATCGACAGGAGTTCCTGGTGGGCGTCCAACATAAGAGTACAACGGATTTAGCTGTAAGGTCATCTTGAAAAAAAGGGTGACGATTCCAGCGTTTGAAATGAACCTTTTTCATGAAGTCACGCGATGGTGACACAAACTGTTCGCCATGCCATTAATTCAGTTTCCACGTTTCATTATTGGATAAGAAAGATTCAGGTGTTAGGTCACCAAAAAGGGCGATTTGACAGTTTAATACTCACGTTATAATGACGCTCAGACGATGGAACCATTTCGGAAGTTTTTGGAAATACCATGCGATTGGCGTAGGTATGCACTATAGAAGATAATTAATAACGATTGATAATATCTTAATGATAACAAGATATAACGTGCACTATAAAATATCTTGATTCAAATATACAACAATATACAACGGATAATTTTCGAGCAGTCTTTTATAGGTTCAAGCTTTGACCCTAGCGATATAATTACAAAATAAAATAAATGTTTGCACTTGTATACTGCAAATTCAATGTGAATATGTTCAAATGAGGTTTACAGATGTGTCCGCGCATCTCGTCCTCAGAGCCTACCCCGCTGTTGTTTTTGTCGTAGGCTCTGGCGGCAGACAATCGTAGCCGATTCTGATTGACGGATATTCCCGCTAGCCATTTTGAAATTTGCCTTAAAGACAAAGACGGTTACCATATATGGAAAACCGGATGTTCTAGATTCTAGGACATCCGGTTAAATCTGGGTCCATGGAAGATACTGCTGCACTTAAACTTAACTATGTCACGATATCTAATAATATGCTCACAGAGATAAGAAGAGGCTCACAGATACATCAGGGGTGTAGGCAGGATTTTGCAAATCTACAGACCAAGCTCATGAATGCAAGGCAGCACTTGTACCAAAGACCCCCCTAAAAATTAGCAGTCCCGTGCCGGTAGGCTTATAGGCAACTGGAAGTGAATGAATCAATAAACCAATCGACAGATCGGTCAAAATACCTGAGACTCATAGTGCCAATACATGGCGGTCAAATCCCACCACGTGGGGTCCTGGAACAACAGTTTGACTACACCAGAAGCGAACATCAGCCGGAACAACAGCCACTTGATTAACCACAGGGTGACCGCATCATGGTGCCGTGCTATATCCCTGGAACGCAAAGGGCGGGATATTTAGGGCACTCCAGATGCTAGAAATATAAGACTTTACTCGTTTCTCTTTGTCTATTGCATTCCACGTGAGGTGAACGCATACTTATTGAGTGGCCTATGGATTGGGTCTCCTATCGCCCATGCAGTGCCGGCACCTAAAATCGGACAGGTCCGAGATCGCACATGGCACATGGTTGGTTGGTTCAGTGTTAAGGCGCTGGGTCTCTCGCCGCTGTGGTCCAGGATCGATTGCCTGCCTGGGAATCTCCAAGCTTCACTCGTTTACTGGCACCGACGAGCGGATTGGCTTAGCCAAGCGTGTCAGTAAACGAATGAAGCTTGGAGACCCAGGGTATGCGGGGATCCCGAACGTACAGCTCTCAGGATTGTAAGCTACGCGGCAGCAATTTGCATCATCCTAAAACAGTCCATTTGACCGAATAGGAGAAAACAGGATCCTTCCTTTTCTTTTACAAGCCTTTACTTGTGAAAAGAATACATACCTGTAGTACTTGCAAAGGTAGCAGATCCATCGCCAGCGAGCGAGAGAGATATTCCAGGGTGCGATAATAACGGCCAAGAATCCTGTCTCCAGTAACAGACCATCCCTGGAGAATGTACCACCATTAATAGCATACCGATACGGGAAATTCAGTAAGAGCAAAGTAAACTTACCACTGATACCACAGAAATATCTGACCGACCTGAAAAAAGAAAGGAGCATAGTTAAGGGGGATCTGACAATCCATTACAGAATGAAGGGTCCAAGATTTTAAGATGGGGTCTCTAAACCCTGAAATTATAGAACTTTTACTCTTTTTTCTAGTCGTTATTTCATAAGCAAAGCTCGAAAAGGTAGGTTCCATGCAAAACAGGGAACACTCCTGGATACACCTTTGCCGATAAATCATTTGAGAAGAGGGCGCTTTTTGTTTTGTTCCGCCAGTCAAACCATCTAAGCCAATCAGACCCTTGCCCTGTTTCGCCTAGTGCAGTCGACTGGATTCCATTCTGATATGAGCCAATCAGACCCTTGCCCTGTTTCGCCTAGTGCAGTCGACTGGATTCCATTCTGATATGAGCCAATCAGACCCTTGCCCTGTTTCGACTAGTGCAGTCGACTGGCTTTCCATCGCGACGAAACCCAGTTGACTGCACCAAAACAGAGCGAACCTGATTGGTCCGATGGCTGGTTTGACTGACGGAACAGAAAACTCCACAATCAAACCATAATTTTAAGGGGAAAAACGACAATTTTTTTTATGTTAAGATGTTCTCTACTTGCCTTGACTAATGAGTAATATAGAAACCAAAGCACCAGGAAACTGATGCAGTTCCTACATCTCTGTGATACAAGCAATACCAAAGACAGGGTTATCCCAGTCACACACAGGAACTCCATGCCGGTGGGCGTGTCCAGGCCTAGACTAGGGGTCAACCACAGTAGGGAGGGGTGCCGGCGGAACAAGCCACTAAGTGATGTGTCTAGAGCTGGAAGACAAACAAAACGAACAAGCCACTAAGTGATGTGTCTAGAGCAGGAAGACAAACAAAACGAACAAGCCACTAAGTGATGTGTCTAGAGCTGGAAGACAAACAATACGAACAAGCCACTAAGTGATGTGTCTAGAACAGGAAGACAAACAAAACGAACAAGCCACTAAGTGATGTGTCTAGAGCTGGAAGACAAACAAAACGGACAAGCCACTAAGTGATGTGTCTAGAGCTGGAAGACAAACAATACGAACAAGCCACTAAGTGATGTGTCTAGAGCAGGAAGACAAACAAAACGAACAAGCCACTAAGTGATGTGTCTAGAGCTGGAAGACAAACAATACGAACAAGCCACTAAGTGATGTGTCTAGAGCTGGAAGACAAACAATACGAACTAGAGCTGGAAGACAAGACGAACTAGAGTCTAGAGTCTAGAGTCTAGAGTCTAGACTAGAGTCTAGACTAGAGTCTAGACTAGAGTCTAGAGCTGGAAGACAAACAATACGAACAAGCCACTAAGTGATGTGTCTAGAGCTGGAAGACAAACAAAACGAACAAGCCACTAAGTGATGTGTCTAGAGCTGGAAGACAAACAATACGAACAAGCCACTAAGTGATGTGTCTAGAGCAGGAAGACAAACAAAACGAACAAGCCACTAAGTGATGTGTCTAGAGCAGGAAGACAAACAATACGAACAAGCCACTAAGTGATGTGTCTAGAGCTGGAAAACAAACAATACGAACAAGCCACTAAGTGATGTGTCTAGAGCTGGAAGACAAACAAAACGAACAAGCCACTAAGTGATGTGTCTAGAGCTGGAAGACAAAAAATACGAACAAGCCACTAAGTGATGTGTCCAGAGCTGGAAGACAAACAAAACGAACAAGCCACTAAGTGATGTGTCTAGAGCTGGAAGACAAACAATACGAACAAGCCACTAAGTGATGTGTCTAGAGCAGGAAGACAAACAAAACGAACAAGCCACTAAGTGATGTGTCTAGAGCTGGAAGACAAACAATACGAACAAGCCACTAAGTGATGTATCTAGAGCTGGAAGACAAATAATACGAACAAGCCACTAAGTGATGTGTCTAGAGCTGGAAGACAAACAAAACGAACAAGCCACTAAGTGATGTGTCTAGAGCTGGAAGACAAACAATACGAACAAGCCACTAAGTGATGTGTCCAGAGCTGGAAGACAAACAAAACGAACAAGCCACTAAGTGATGTGTCTAGAGCTGGAAGACAAACAAAACGAACAAGCCACTAAGTTATGTGTCTAGAGCTGGAAGACAAACAACAAGCCACTAAGTGATGTGTCTAGAGCTGGAAGACAAACAAAACGTACAAGCCACTAAGTGATGTGTCTAGAGCTGGAAGACAAACAAAACGCCAGGCCACTAAGTGATGTGTCCAGAGCTGGAAGACAAACAAACGAACAAGCCACTAAGTGATGTGTCTAGAGCTGGAAGACAAACAAAACGAACAAGCCACTAAGTGATGTGTCTAGAGCTGGAAGACAAACAAAACGCCAAGCCACTAAGTGATGTGTCTAGAGCTGGAAAACAAACAAAACGAACAAGCCACTAAGTGATGTGTCTAGAGCTGGAAGACAAACAAAACGCCAAGCCACTAAGTGATGTGTCCAGAGCTGGAAGACAAACAAAACGAACAAGCCACTAAGTGATGTGTCTAGAGCTGGAAGACAAACAAAACGAACAAGCCACTAAGTGATGTGCCTAGAGCTGGAAGACAAACAAAACGAACAAGCCACTAAGTGATGTGTCTACAGCTGGAAGACAAACAAAACGAACAAGCCACTAAGTGATGTGTCTAGAGCTGGAAGACAAACAAAACGCCAAGCCACTAAGTGATGTGTCCAGAGCTGGAAGACAAACAAAACGAACAAGCCACTAAGTGATGTGTCTAGAGCTGGAAGACAAACAATACGAACAAGCCACTAAGTGATGTGTCTAGAGCTGGAAGACAAACAAAACGAACAAGCCACTAAGTGATGTGTCTAGAGCTGGAAGACAAACAATACGAACAAGCCACTAAGTGATGTGTCTAGAGCTGGAAGACAAACAATACGAACAAGCCACTAAGTGATGTGTCTAGAGCTGGAAGACAAACAAAACGAACAAGCCACTAAGTGATGTGTCTAGAGCTGGAAGACAAACAAAACGAACAAGCCACTAAGTTATGTGTCTAGAGCTGGAAGACAAACAACAAGCCACTAAGTGATGTGTCTAGAGCTGGAAGACAAACAAAACGAACAAGCCACTAAGTTATGTGTCTAGAGCTGGAAGACAAACAACAAGCCACTACGTGATGTGTCTAGAGCTGGAAGACAAACAAAACGAACAAGCCACTAAGTATGTGTCTAGAGCTGGAAGACAAACAACAAGCCACTAAGTGATGTGTCTAGAGCTGGAAGACAAACAAAACGAACAAGCCACTAAGTGATGTGTCTAGAGCTGGAAGACAAACAAAACGCCAAGCCACTAAGTGAGGTGTCCAGAGCTGGAAGACAAACAAAACGCCAAGCCACTAAGTGATGTGTCTAGAGCTGGAAGACAAACAAAACGCCAGGCCACTAAGTGATGTGTCCAGAGCTGGAAGACAAACAAAACGAACAAGCCACTAAGTGATGTGTCTAGAGCTGGAAGACAAACAAAACGCCAAGCCACTAAGTGAGGTGTCCAGAGCTGGAAGACAAACAAAACGCCAAGCCACTAAGTGATGTGTCTAGAGCTGGAAGACAAACAAAACGAACAAGCCACTAAGTGATGTGTCTAGAGCTGGAAGACAAACAATACGAACAAGCCACTAAGTGATGTGTCTAGAGCTGGAAGACAAACAATACGAACAAGCCACTAAGTGATGTGTCTAGAGCTGGAAGACAAACAATACGAACAAGCCACTAAGTTATGTGTCTAGAGCTGGAAGACAAACAACAAGCCACTACGTGATGTGTCTAGAGCTGGAAGACAAACAAAACGAACAAGCCACTAAGTGATGTGTCTAGAGCTGGAAGACAAACAAAACGCCAGGCCACTAAGTGATGTGTCCAGAGCTGGAAGACAAACAAAACGAACAAGCCACTAAGTGATGTGTCTAGAGCTGGAAGACAAACAAAACGCCAAGCCACTAAGTGATGTGTCCAGAGCTGGAAGACAAACAAAACGCCAAGCCACTAAGTGATGTGTCTAGAGCTGGAAGACAAACAAAACGAACAAGCCACTAAGTGATGTGTCTAGAGCTGGAAGACAAACAATACAAACAAGCCACTAAGTGATGTGTCTAGAGCTGGAAGACAAACAATACGAACAAGCCACTAAGTGATGTGTCTACAGCTGGAAGACAAACAAAACGAACAAGCCACTAAGTGATGTGTCTAGAGCTGGAAGACAAACAATACGAACAAGCCACTAAGTGATGTGTCCAGAGCTGGAAGACCAACATAACGAACAAGCCACTAAGTGATGTGTCTAGAGCTGGAAGACAAACAAAACGAACAAGCCACTAAGTGATGTGCCTAGAGCTGGAAGACAAACAATACGAACAAGCCACTAAGTGATGTGTCTAGAGCTGGAAGACAAACAAAACGAACAAGCCACTAAGTGATGTGTCTAGAGCTGGAAGACAAACAAAACGAACAAGCCACTAAGTGATGTGTCTAGAGCTGGAAGACAAACAAAACGAACAAGCCACTAAGTGATGTGTCTAGAGCTGGAGACAAACAAAACGAACAAGCCACTAAGTGATGTGTCTAGAGCTGGAAGACAAACAAAACGAACAAGCCACTAAGTGATGTGTCTAGAGCTGGAAGACAAACAAAACGAACAAGCCACTAAGTGATGTGTCCAGAGCTGGAAGACAAACATAACGAACAAGCCACTAAGTGATGTGTCTAGAGCTGGAAGACAAACAAAACGAACAAGCCACTAAGTGATGTGTCTAGAGCTGGAAGACAAACAAAGCGAACAAGCCACTAAGTGATGTGTCTAGAGCTGGAAGACAAACAATACGAACAAGCCACTAAGTGATGTGTCTAGAGCTGGAAAACAAACAATACGAACAAGCCACTAAGTGATGTGTCTACAGCTGGAAGACAAACAAAACGAACAAGCCACTAAGTGATGTGCCTAGAGCTGGAAGACAAACAATACGAACAAGCCACTAAGTGATGTGTCTAGAGCTGGAAGACAAACAAAACGAACAAGCCACTAAGTGATGTGTCTAGAGCTGGAAGACAAACAAAACGAACAAGCCACTAAGTGATGTGTCTACAGCTGGAAGACAAACAAAACGAACAAGCCACTAAGTGATGTGTCTAGAGCTGGAAGGGAAACAAAACGAACAAGCCACTAAGTGATGTGTCTAGAGCTGGAAGGGAAACAAAACGAACAAGCCACTAAGTGATGTGTCTAGAGCTGGAAGACAAACAAAACGAACAAGCCACTAAGTGATGTGTCTAGAGCTGGAAGACAAACATAACGAACAAGCCACTAAGTGATGTGTTAAGAGATGGAAGGGAATCAAAACGCTAAGTTTTTGACCCGTGGATGCGCGAAAGGGGCGATGTTACTCGCTCCGGAATTGGCAGGCTCTGGTGATAGCCATTTGGTATGTATTATATACCTTCCTCGTTTTCGATCAAGACCCAGTGAAGGCCTTGTTAGGGATTTGAAGGCATGAAAAGGGTCATTTTTCGAGTACGCATGCGTAATTGGAAGCCGTCAGCTCGCAGAGGAGGAACTGGGGACATCCATTTGAGGGCCTTCACTGATTGGCTGATTTTGAACGTTGGTATGCACAGAAAGTTTTTTCTCTCGACGGCTCTGTATCATAACTCACGCATTCGTCACCCCCACGAGATGACTGGCCGGGGAGCTCTGGGTTCGAGAATGGGACCTCCCTTGAGGGGCCAGAGGAGCGAGGAGGCCCTGGGGACGACACTGTCTACTCTACCTTGGCAGTCGTTACAAGCCTTCATACAGTGTGACATCATCCATTTGGTATTCTTCTGACACTCGCCAGCCAGGGACCACTTGGCACAGGAGGAATGGGAATCACGGCACGTGGACACTGGAATGCAGATCAGAAACTCAGTGGAACATAAACTACAACAAGATTGAGATTTACAGCTCAAGTTTCGTGCTGCGGATTTTGAAATCGTCTATCAAAGTCATGTTTCGCCTTTTGCGGTCTCCAGATCAAGGACCTGATTGGCTTAGGTGGCTATACTGGCGGTACAGAAAAAGCAAAATCATAACCACGTTTTGAAATTAACAGCACGAAAGAACGGTTTTAGCTACAATGGACAAGTGCAATACCATGTTCCATGTTGTCTTGCTTCTTTTTCACAACGCGGAGATACGTTTTTGTCCACGCTTAAACTAAAATTGCAATAACTTATCCTCGTTTTCTTTTAAGCAAATAGTCATCAAATAGTGCAAATCGAGTTGAAAGCGCGTTTCTTTGCCTGCCTCCTCTAAACCATAATTCAGGCCTCTGGTCAGAAGTATCAGGCTCTTGTTAGGATCGGGTAATGATATTTCTCGTTTTCGTACTTACAATCATGGAGGACGTAACTCGCCGGGAGCAAACCGTTAGCGCCATACAAACCTGAAAAAGACATGCACTTTATCATTGTAAAGCAGAAACGTTTTTGCGATCGCGATCGCTTTTTATAGCCTAACTAGAGAGTATATTTTGGACGGCCAACGGAACGCACTTGTATTATTTGCATTCATTTTACAGCATAATAAATTTTCGCGTTTTCCAAGTAACATCAAATTCAATTTTCTCTTCCGTCAATCTTTAATTTAAATAATTGCCCTTAGCATCATACTAATATGGCAATGGGGTCAGCGTGACCCACTACCTTGCTGCTCTAAAGGCGGCTAAACTGTCGGCTTCCGCCGCCACCGCTGGGAGGTCATTCCAATGCGGAACTGTTCTTACAAAGAACGTGTACTTGAAGGCATTAATATCAGCGCCAATAGCTCTAAACTTATATGGTGGCCTCTTGTTCTTGAGTACCCTGGAACTATTTCTTTTGGGAACGGTATAGACACGAGCCCAGAATTTATTTTAAAGAACATATCTAAGTCCCACCCCAAACGCCTAGTCTCCAGAAGGGGCCAGTCCAGTGACTCCAGCATGCTGGTGACGCTGCTCGTTCGTGCGTAGTCGCCGGTAACGAAGCGAGCCCCGCGCCGCTGAATTGATTCAATAGCGGCGCAGTCTTTCTTTGTGTAGGGTGACCAAGCCGTGGTGGCGTATTCGGCTATGGGTCTTACTAAGCTCAGATACGCCCGCGCCTTGATGTCTCTGCTACAGGAAGACAAGTTTCTCTGTAGGACGCCCAGGACTCTGTTTGCCCAGTTTAACGTGCTGGAGATGTAAACACCCAAGTACTTCTGAAATTGAACTCCCTCAAGTGCCACGTTGCAGATGGTGTATTGACGGTACGAGGGAAATCTCTTCAGAGTGACTGACATTACCATGCACTTCTTAGGTGCGAATGACATTTGCCACGTGGCAGCCCATTCTTCAAGGGTGTTGTGATCCTGCTGAAGGGCTGCATGGTCCAATGGGAGGCGATGTTGCGGTACAGCACGCAATCATCCGCGTAGAGCTCGATACTGGATGAAACACTGGCGGGTAAGTCGTTAATAAACAACAAAAACAGGATGGGCCCTAACACAGTTCCTCGGACTGGACTGGAGACCAGAGAGATGACGTCCCGTTAACTACGACGCGCTGCCGACGGTTAGAAAGAAAGCTGCGAAGCAGGCGTTGAGGTTTCCGCGAAGCCCGTTATTACAATTATTGCAATATTACAATTGAAACGTTATCTACAAATCAACACAATAACAACTATCCACTATCCCCCAAAGGGGAGGTGAATAGTGGTGGATATATACCAAGACATGCTGAGCCTGAGGGGATAGTTGTTTTAGAATATACCGAATCAGTAGAACAAAATACGGTGGATTAAAAGATTCAAAACGCAGTATCGCTTCCGATACTGTGTCTTCACTTCACTTCACTTTATTTTTATTGATACACTTTGCTGTTAGCAATATTTTGTATCGCGCAATTGCATTTTTATAATAATTTACAAAAGGGCCTCAAAAGCCGCCACCTTCGGGCTCATGGCAACAACCTCCTCAGGCAAACTGTTCCAGTCCTCTACGGTCTGTAAGATAAAACTATATTTCAGAACGTTTGTTCTTGCAAATGGCTTTCTGAAAAAGCGCGAGTGCATGTGACGAGACTGGCGGAGAGGCCGTTGTAGAGTGTCTACTTCGGGCAGAGCAGCCAGGCCTTGAAGTCCTTTGTTGAAAAGCGAGAGCCTTGAGCGCTTCCGGCGGTCCTTCAATGGCCTCCAGTTGAGAGATGTCATCAGAGCGGCAACTGCACCCTCAGAATAGTTGGTGTAATCGGAGCAGACAAATCTAGCGGCCCTCCTCTGAACCTTCTCGACCTCGGCAGATAGACTAGCCGTGTAGGGATCCCACACTTCACAGGCGTATTCTAGGATAGGTCTCACGAGACCGTTGTACGCAGACTCTTTCACGTCGCGATGACAGAATGACAGATTTCTCCTTAGCAGCCCGAGTACCTGGTTGGCACGTTTGGTTATTATAGCAACATGCCGATTCCACCTTAGATCAGATGTTATAGTTAGACCAAGGTACATAGTCTCAGTGACCGAGTCGAGGGCGTGCCTTTCAGATGGTATAAGAAAGGGATATTGTTACGTGTCTTACGGGATATCCTCATGGTCTTACATTTAGTAGGTTCAAACTTCATGGACCACTGTTCAGCCCATGAGCCGAGCCTAGAGATATCCCTCTGCAGGAGTTCACAGTCAGCACTGGTGCGCACAGTTCGATAGCAAATGCAATCATCAGCAAATAGGCGTATCTCTGAGTCGATGTCATTTACTATATCATTAATAAAGATATTGAACAATACTGGACCTAGCACTGTTCCTTGAGGGACGCCTGATTGTACACGAGACCATCCACTTTTTGCACCGTTCACAACCACCCTTTGAAAGCGATCCCTTAGAAATGCGTCTAACCAGCGGAGGTGTCGCGAAACGAGCTGTCATTTTGAGAGTTTTCTTAAAACAGTAAGTTGTTGGAAAGCTACTATTGCAGGAACCAATCAGAGTGCGCGAAATGACTATTCACTGATTTGGTATATACTAATTTGCACTATCGCGAGATTATATTATTTTTCCAGAAAAACAGCTAATAGTCGAGTCGGAAGCACAAGCATCTACTCCCTTTTCAGAAGATAATTTGGGGCTAATAATAATAATAATAATAATGCCATGTTTTAGGGGCATTTCACAAAGTCTCAATGCTCTTACAATTAAAAATACAATAATTTGTCTATACTATAGAAATTGATCCGTCGCATACATGTAGCTGTTTTATCATTGGTTAACCAAAAACTACAGCAATCACATGACCCGCGTCGTGTTGGAGACTGAGTGCATTAGTCGGCCGTCAAAACGATCGTGACTTAAATACAAAGTCTAAATTCGCTATATAATGAGTGCAGACTCCCTTCCCATTAAATAAGTTTCTTACGCTTGCTTTTACCGCTTGAATAATATTGTTTTTGTTTGAAATTATTGCCTAACTTCAAATCAGAGCCGCTCATTTGACTCAGAAACTAGAAGTTCGAAGTAGCACTGTTTTTCGCGTTTTAACATGAGGCGTGGTGTATAAAGAGTTCTTACCGGGTATCTGGACATAGAGTGAAGAGAAGGCGAACAAATAGATCGCCGCTAAACACCAGAGAAACCCTTGACGTACACCTGTTGAGGGAATTCCATCGCCCGACGTGAGAAATGCGGTTTTACCTTTAACGGTAAACTAGCGTTTCATCATCCGAATCCGGCAGTGGACAACAGTTAGATATGTCAGTTCGTGGACAACGCCGATATATAAGAACACTGTAGCATAAGCGAACGGATTGCATGTGCCGGGGTAAAGTGGAGAATTGAAAGTCAGCGGATTGTTTGCTTGTGGCAAATGGTCATGTTTACTTCCGGTTAGCAGGTGTGTAAAGAGGGAAGGGACTCCTATATTTGTCAGGCGCGTGTATGTACTCCAGTACGCACGTGCAATTTGGTGTACAGGAACCCAACCCGCGGAGAACCGTACTCCACTCTATAGGGGGGGGGGGGGGGGGGGGGGGGCTCACTCTTTAAGATTTTAGTTGACTTTGCGGTTTCTTCTTTTGGCTGCATCCTACGGTATTTTTGCGTGTGCAACTTTCATGCATTAGGACCTTCTATTATAGCCGCGCTTGACCCCAAGCCCGACTCTCGTGTGTACTTTCCCGTTAGAGTGCGCCGGGGGTGCGCGGGGGCAGAGCATCCACTCACTCGGCACTCACATTTTGGATTAACAAAGGGAGTAAAACTGAAAGAATACGGTTTCTTTCCTTTTCGAGATCACAGCTCGGGAAAAAGAATTGGGTAGACCTGGCACGACAAATAAAGGAAGCATTATAAACATGTTGCGTGTATTGAAGACCACACAGCATATGGAAATCATCACATATTCTATTGAATAATATGGATTAAGATTTGTGTACAAGGGAATGAATACCAATCTATTTGTCATGGCTGCTTTGTGCATTGGTAGCGATAGGGATACACGAAATCCGCACTGGGGTGCAGCCCCGACCCGCAGTCTCAGCTTAACACTTAACGAAAGATGTGTCTTTCTATTTTACTAAAGAGTAACAAAAATATGCGAGGAAAAATTATTTTGGGACTACAAGTAAAAAGTAATCCTCTGTTTATCTTAATTGCCGTGTACTTATACTCTATTTAAGTATTTTAAGTGCCTCCATGGACGCATCCTGTACGTCATAATTAATGGAATTTCAAATTGTAAAATGTCAAACATTCATCGACGAAAGGAGCAAATTTCTTTATTAATATTTTCCACTCAAGCAACGCCATCAAAAAATTAAAAATACTGTAGCTTTTAATACATACTAATTTGGTCAAGTTAATACAAAACGGCAGGGGGATATTTAAACAAGCTCGACGGGATACAACACGTCAAGAGTCACTTAAGCAGGTTTTACGTTTTTATAGAGCACTAAAAATGAACAGGAAATTAGATCCATACAAGTCAAAAGGCAAGTCGTTGTGAATTGTTCGCGTTAGTCCTGGGTCACAAATGTCGCTTTATACTAGTCGGTAATTATGTGCGTGGCTCGGAGACGAACAACTGACACTTTGTGATTGAGTTTGATTGTGATTCATCGTGTTTAGTTGGTCATGTCCCATGAGACTTGGTTAAACAGCATTATAATATTGGGTAACAATTGAGCCGGCTGCCACAAAGACCGATTTACTTCGAGAAAGCCAAATCAAACTTCACCGAAATATGCGAGCCTTGTGATCTCCAATTTGCACCAAACCGCGAAAATGCATCACAACACAACCGGGGGTAGTGGTTATTGCTTAGATTCGCCATCAGGACTGTCCGACGGCTCGACTTGGACGGGCTCTGAGAGATTTTACGGCGAAGACGACAAGCGAATAATCGAGCGCCTTCAGTTCCTCACAAGAAGAGTTGAGGAACTCGAGCATAAATTGGAAACAAGTCTGTCGTCTAGAGGTGAAGATCTGAGCTTTGATTTCAGTATCGATGAATCTTCTCCTGTGCCTAAGATAGATGTGAAGGTGCTGACAGGACCCAAGACACCGCGGGGCGCTGACGAAATATCTCAACGCAGCCCAAGCCCTAAGCGAAGCTCCAGTCGGTTAGAAGGATGGGACGAAGCTACGATAGAAAAGAATTCATCGTTTATTATCATTCCTTCCGTCGCCAACGACAAAGTTGCACATCTGAGAAGTTTTCAAAAGAAACAGCAAACTTTGACACTTGAGTACAAATCAAATCCGTCGCCGCCGGCAATATTGGCGTCCAAGTCTAATAACACGAGATTCTGTGAAGAAGAAGTGCTTAGTTGTGACAGCAATGCGCGGCATCTATCATCCTCTCCGAGGTACATGTTAGACAGGAATCCCATTACTGGACTTATGCAAGCACCTCAGCAAAGATACATGGCTTATGACAAAGAATCGGAAGATTCAGAACAACCGAGTACAGCGTGCGACACGGAGTCAATATTGAGCGACGATAGTTTAAGCTCACACAGTTCAAAAGCGGATTTAAGCCTAAATTTCCAGGGGAAAAATGTCAACGAAGAAGGCAGTGAGGCAAAAGAAAATTGCGAAACTTCGCCGGCGAAGTTGAATACTAGAAATAATTCTGGTTTGAGCTATGGGTATACTGTTGGCGTTGCTGGAGTGAATTCCAGACGAAATTTGGAGCGAGACGAATTGAGGAGCACAGGCCATGGAGATAGTGTTTATGTACAGGGGAGACTTGGTGATGGCATCGCTGAGCAAGTTTTTCACACTCAATCAGAGCAATCAAGATATATGTTTGCGACGTCAAAAAGTCCTAGCGACCGTGAGAGTCGTGCCGTCGCTAGGGAGAAGGATGGCGCTAGAATGCGGGCTGAATTAGCGAGGAAAGAATGTCTGGAAACTAAGGAGCGTTTTCCGGGTTGGGAATTTCAAGAGACATTTGCTGACAGGTCGTTTAGTGGCAAATATGGTGTGTACAAACACAACCTGCAAAAATACAATGGTGTTGACTTTTACTCGCCTAATTCAAATTCTATTGATTCGCATTATAACTTGCAATTAGCTAACACCAGAGGTGAAAACAGAGTGGCCGAGAATACACACAGCACAAATGAGCCCGATCTGGGAGTCAAGAGGGACGTTGGACATGCTGATGAGGCCTTGACAGCGTTTGTAATGGTGCAGGAAGGAGGCAAAATCTGCGTCAAACAGGGAGATCGAGTTAAGGAGTTTGTAAACGACAAAAGCCCTCGAGATAAAGAGGTTATGCAAATGTTGGAGCCTATAGAAAGAGATCGCCATGATTATTCTATTGACGAAGGATCACACAGAGCGCCTTTGCTCGGGAATAAAAGAAATGTCAATAGACGGGATTACACGGGATTAGCTTCAAACAATAGAACTGGGAAAACAACAGCCACGCTCGAAAATTGGGAGTTTGTTAAGGGGGCTCCAACCCCAAACGTGACCCCAACGCCTGTCACGCTTAGAGCAGTGCGTTCAAGGGAGTTTGCATCGCCTATTCCAAGTGAAAACAGCGAGCCCCAAAACCACAGGGTACCCAGAACTCAGAGGAATAACACCACTCCATTGGAGAGTAAGAATGATTTGGAGATTTCAAGTAGTAGTTTAGAAGAGCAACTACGAGGGCTTATAGACCCAACAGATATCGGGGATTTACAAGAGGAGCTGTCTGGGCGACCACGTGTCTTACTGGCAGACATGACGTCACCAGGAGTGATCTCTCCTACAGAGAGTGGCTTTGTGGAGGGCTCGAGTGTTGGGTCAGTTTTTGAGTCAGAACAGGGTACCCCCCTGAACCCAAAACCTCACCCCTCCCATGACAGTCCATATTCATCCTTCACTAGTATAAGCTCCATGAATGACAAACCCTATCCCCACCCCTCCTGGAGTGGCAAAGCCTCAAATACAGACGTTTATTCTTGCAATAGCCAGGAGAGACCAGGTGTCTTGAACAGCTTCTCTAGCGAATCTTCAAGGGTCTTTTACATTGGCACTAACTCTGCCAGTTCCCCTAGGTGTGAAAATGGTATGGAATTACAACTTCCCAGATTCCAAACAACTTCTGTGAACCCTCGACTTGATGAATTTTTCTCATCAGCGAATAGGCAACAACTTGGGTCTCCATCATCAAGTGTTACAACCAGTGATTTTAGTGACCCCTTCCTGGAATGCCAGTGTGAGTACCAATGTGAGTGCCAGACAGGAATCCCAACAAAGGAAGATTTCCGTGAAGAATTGAAACTAATTTCACGATATGTTCTAAAAGAGCGTGAGCGTTCTGCTAAAAAAGCAGCAAATAAAGTGATGCAGAGGTACTATTTAGATGAAGAGCAAGGAGAGATGGACATATTTGGGAATAAGCTACAAAGAGGAGAGCATAAAATTGTACCTATGTTGGTAAAAGTGATCTTGAGGCTTAGGAAGCATTTTTTTGGTGGGATAGATGGGCCTGGCTCACTAAAAGCCCTTTCTCCTAGAGATCTTAATAACAATGTATTGAAGTCACCAGCAAAAGAATCAAAGAGAAAAATTTCCTTTTCACCATCAGCAATGTTACATAGTGCTGTCGGGGAGAGCAGTACCTCTGAGATTCGTGATGTAATAGAGAAAGACAAGCTGGATGTTAATCAATTGATGCCCAGTGGAAAATCACTTCTACACAAGGCTGCGGCAGTGGGAGACTTAGAGAGTATACATACATTGATACAATATGGAGCTAATGTCAATCAAACAGATCAAGATGGTTTCTCACCTATCAACTCTGCCTTGCGCAGGTCACACTATAAGTGTGCTATCTTCTTGGTGGAATGTGGTGCAGATATTGCAGCCTACACAAAAGCACGAATGCGAGAACTTGCAGAGATTAAGAATTTGGGTGAGATGTACATTTCAAATGAGCTCAACACACCATTATGATTGATACAGCTATAAAAGAGTGAAGCACTTTGTAACATATTGTAATATATCATATAGTCAAATAATAATGAATTTATTGTCTGTAGATAAAAAAGATTTGTGAGAAAATGATGTGCAAGAAAAATTGCTATTTCAGTATTGGGATTCTCCAACAATAGAACTGGAGTTTTAATGAGGGAGGGGTAGGAGAACAGGGTCAAATTTTCTGAAGTAGCATCAGACCCCTCCTATGGGGGGTTGGATTAAGGAGGGTGGGAGGCTGACCAAACAATATTAGTGTTATTATTAAAATGTAATGATCTTCTTACCCTGCATTCATCATTATTTTCCACATCCCACATGGAAACTGTCAGATTTTACAGCTTGTATTGTCAGCTGTTTGTAGCGCATGCAGCAATAATGTATCACCCCTCCCTCCACAGGAGAATTAATTACCAGCCTCTATGTGTTATCTAGTTGTTTGGAGAATTTGCGGCACCTATTTTGACCTAGTTCTTCTCCTCAGATTTCTAATATTCAATTTCAACACACTTGTCTGGGCTACCTGTGGTGGGTTCTGCAAATATTGTGTCATAGGCCTATATCAGTTTTGCCAGCAGTTCCAAAAATCATTGAAAGAATAGTATTCAATCAATTTTACAACTATCTGACAGAGCAAAGTAAAACACAGTCATGTTTCAGACCACTCCACTCCACAGAAACTGCAGGCCATTCCATTTTATATCCACATAACCCCTATTGACAAGATGACTTAGAATTTGAGACCTCAGAAATGATTTTTTTACTAGACCCAGGGACGCCAACCCTGCCGCTCAAAAAACTTTGAGACACCAAAATATTGAGCTTTTGACGCAGGAAAAGACCTAAATAATCTAAAATTTTCACTGTATTAGCGTTTTTTTAAGGTACATGGCAAAAAAAAAGGTTTTTTCAAAGAAAACCGGGAGATTGTACTTAAAAGGCGGGAGACCGGGAGATGAGGTAAAAAACATGAGACTCCCGGCAAAACCGGGAGAGTTAACGTCCCTGTAGACCCCCTATAGAAAACCCTTGAAACCTCGAAAAATTAGAGTATGCAGGGGTTTCAATAGAAGGCGGCTACCGGTGGTGAACCGCCATCTACTTCACTTCTGACTGCCTGCTACTTTTGTGGGCTGTATAACTGATCAGTTTACATGAATACATGAATATGCAAATTATCTTGCCCTCAAAATGCAGGAAAACGCTTTTCGTGATGGATTGGCCCTGTTCTTCTTGGTGCAACCAATGAGTGGTATACAAATATAGACAAGGCCTTCTAAGATGCCTTTGAAACTAGCAAAAAACGGGGGGGGGGGGGGTCGAGAAGGAGTGTCCTGTAGATTCGATTTTTTACAAGAGAAAATGATATATCATTTTCTCTTGATTTTTTACCAACATTCAGATCTGCAAATTTTGGCAAATGATTATAACATGTATTGCACAAAAAACTGTACCTCAAATTAATGGACGTATTTCCCAGCAACACAAATAAAACTGCCAACGTTATTACGGTATTCGCGCGTCTATTTCAAAAACGAGCCTTGAATTATATCAGTCAGCGGTCTCTCGTTACCAGTCTTTCTCCTTTGTACCACAGGAATACCATTCAGAGTACGCCGCGTGTCACTCGCGAGTGCTCCATGCAAGTGCACCAAATCGAAGGAAAACAACATCAAATGCAGAAAATCATTGCTAAAATGCAGTTTTAAGACGTGTATTCTTAGATGAAGAAAACAGCTTACCAATACCGACTAGAAGAAGCGAGAAAAGGAATGGTGATGACAAAGAAATAACGGCAAAAGAGTTCCATTGTTGGAGCTCCTTTCCTCCTGGTCTGTTCGGGTTTCTAATGCTGTTGCTTTATATATTGTCGACAAGTATGCACAGTTATGTCTCGATGTTGCACCTTAAGCGAAGTGAGATCACAGTGTTTCATATATTCGTCCAGTCGGTTGTTGCTCTCGTGATTTTATGGGCGTATAACTATAGATTCAAGAGAAGAAAATTTTTCAGGTTAGAACACCATTGCCACCGATGTCAGCACCGTCCAATTGCAGTTTATTTACCAACTCTACATACAAATTGTGCTATAAAACTGTTTGTAGATTACCTTAATCAATCGAACAAATCCAAACAAAAAATCAGTCGAACTCAATCGAACACCAATCGTTCGATTTGTTCGGCAATCGAACAAAATCGAATGCGAGCTTTGCTGTGAGTTCGATTTTCGAACAAAATCAAACACCAACCAATCGAACAGATTGGATTGTTCGATTTTGTCCGGTAATTATGAATAATGTGTGAGAGGATTTCCCGGAGAAAGACGGAAGGGACTCCCAAACCTTTGGGGTGGGGATGCTTTTGGTTATGTAATTTTTAGGGGATAAAATCGGCCCTCTGGTACCTTTTGCGGGGTAAAAAAGAAACATATTTTACCACATTGTAACATGCGAGCAGTGCTTTCTTCTGTCAGTCTTTTAAAATTTTATGAAGTTAAGTCACGTGTCATACATTCGCGTTGTTGTCTTGGCCGGGGGCGAGATAACAATTGAAAACAATGCACAACAGCAAAACGGCGAGGGCTAGCAACAAAACAAGAGAGCGAATTAGCCTCTGCTAGGGTAGCATATCTTGGAGTGAAACATTTGGTTTATTGTCTCGGCACAGAATCTTTTACAGGCTATTGTAGCTTAAAACTTCTGGTAGCTCAGGTCTGTCAAAAATTCTGTACTATATTTGGACTTGTTGGTAGCTTCAAAGTCAGATAAAACTACTCCCAATTTGGTACCTTTAGGGAGAAAAAACTAAGTATGTTTAAAGTTTGATTTCCGAACGTTCGACTTTGTTTGATTGTGAAGATTTTGCTGTGAGTTTGATTGCCGAACAAGTCGAAAATCAATCGAACGATTGGTATTCGATTGAGTTTGATTACCAAACATTCGATTGATTACGCCGGGCTTACGGCAACAGGGGCTGCAAGCACTTATTTCTGACAACATTTCTGTCTTCGTTGTTAGGGATAATTACTCTATATCTACATCATTTCTTGTTTCTATTTATTTCAGCTTACTTAACCAGTTCAAACGGCTGAAGGCTTTCCCAGCTGTATGCTATTACTTCGTGTTCATTGCTATTGATGGTTCAAGCTCTAATGGCTTCTTCAATACATCTGGAGGCAAAGAAGTTCATCAGGTAATGGAAATATAACAACATGCCCCACAAAGATACATGTAATGCCAACTTCTGGTATAAAGTATTTGCATGTGTACCATAATGTTGTTGACAATAACATTACACTTTATGTTTTGTTGTCTATAGCTTGGTGTGGCAGTCAGTCCACTATGTGTTGTTATGGTGACCATGTGGTATTATAGAAACACCCCACTGACCAAGGCAATGCTGGTTGTGTCTGTCTGTTCAATATTGATGATGGTAGTTTTCTGCTCCGAGGATGATCCCTACATCCCTTACAGATTCTCACTCACGTCTGGAGCTGTAGGCATTTTGCATGCCATATTCTTCGTCTTGTTTGTACTGAATGCAAAAGCATCACTCCAAACCCAAGAGGTACACAGTGCAAGAGTTAATTTAGCTTGATTTACTAAATGGAGTCACTCCTATAGCCAAAGTCTGTAAGTATATTGTTTACCAGTACTATGAATCTATAAGCATCTGCAGCTACTTTTATCTTCTAACATGTGGTCCAAAAGATATTTCTTTTTATCATGTTGGTGAGTAAAATCATGATTTTCACCTTTAGGGAAGATAAGTCCTTGTGATTTGCCAGGTGTCATGGGGCAACTCAAAACACAGTTAACTAATTGCGTGACATGGAGAGCTGACATAAGACATCTGGGGGCTTACAAAAGCTTTTGGAAACAATGTTGCAGATTATGCTTTAGTGCATTTACCTTCTCTTTGTGTTCATTTGCATTAAGCAGTTAAGGAGAGCCTACTGGTATATCAGATGTGAGAAAACATTAACAGATAATAATAATAATTAATTTCACTCTGAAAATTAAAGCTAATGCTTGTCACTTTTTACAGCAAGCTCTGAGAAGGGGGCAACTGCCCTGCTTGCCCTCCCCCTATTCATGAAACATCTCCCCTTTTGACATAAATAACTGCAACCCTGCAAAAACCCTGCAAATCATGGGACAAACTTACAGTAAAGGAGAGTGCATTCTCAAGTTTATCAATTGTTCTCTTCTTATGTTATTATTTCTGTTATAACCTGATATAGAGGTAAACATGAGAAATGAGCCCCCTCGTTGTATCACTGCTTGTATCTGGAAGTTCAAATATAACTGCTTGTATGTTTGTACTTTGTCATAGGTTTCCCTGACCCAGCTGGTCCATTCTATGAATCTTGGATGCGTAGTGTTTTTACCACTGGTGCTGTTTGCTAATGGGGAACTTGGGCTTCTGTTTTCCGGCTTGTTGCCTGGCAAAAGAAACACTGTTGCATCATTTTATGGGATGTGTGTGATGGTAAGGGTTTATTTTTAAATGAATTGTAGAAATACTGGATTGGAAACTTTAATGTGATCCATACTCACACAGACACGTTGCAAAATAACAGTTAGTCAGCAAAAAAAAAACTTGCATATGCTTTCAATGTTATAACCTGACCTCTAGGTGGTTATCACATGTAACTATATAGGATTATTCAAAGCTTCAGGAGGCTAGATTCCGCTAAGAAAATAGCACGAAAAAAGCGATATCGCCTTTTTGAGTGCTATTTTCGGCGGAATCTACCGACTGAACGCTTTGAATATACTTGAATCCTATGCTATCTCGTCCTCAATTCACACAAAAAAGAGATATCATAGGATTCTACTTAAAATAACCAAGCGTGAATGGAATTTTGCCAAGTTTTCATACATTTTCACTAAACTCAGCACCCCCATTTTGCCATACAAACTTACTAATGAGCCCCCCAATTTGAAAACTGTTCCGCCGTCCCCGTATTAAAAAGTATAATAACCAACATAATATGTCTTTGTCCAAATGAATAGAGTAGATTTCAGTTGAGTGTTGTGAGTAGCTTGCGCTTACTTTGCGTTTACTCCTATACCTTTTGTCCAGAATTGGTGTATTTACTTTGCACACTCATGTGAAATCGGCTCTATTTCCCATTTCTTGTTGTTTCATGCATAATGTTCTATGTTTGACAGTTTGTTATTATACTCTATCAACAGGCATCTCTTCAGCTCGTGTGCCAGATCGCATCCCTACAGCTCATCAATTCCACCTCCCCTCTTTTCTTCATCGCCACCAGAGGACTCGCATGGATTCCAGTCACACTTATCATAACCTTCTCATTCAAATTAGAACTCCTTGTATCTAGTTTTCTGGCATTTTTTATTTCCGGATTGATATTTTTAGCCACCTTGGTCGAAGAGGTGAGCTTTCCGAAAACGTAGCTAGATATAATCAAGTTTTATATGTTAGGAACAACATCAGATTAGTCTGCAAAATTTCGAAATGGATGAGATATCTTAAAAGTTATATATTCCAAAGTAACCGTTGTTCGGGGAATGGGGAGTTTGCAGGTGTTGCGTGACATTTTTAATCTTGATCCTAATAAAATGAAACTACCATATTTGAAAAGAGCTTGCCGAAATCAGAAAAAGGCGAAATTTGAGTTGACTTGGGTAAATATTAGCAAAGTGTTGGCACCCGAAGTTGGCCGTTTCTCTATACGTTTAATGTTGTGGTGGGCAAGAGTTGCCCACCACAACATTAAACCTATAGGAAAACAACCAACTTCCGACGCTCATAACTTCTGTGTTATTTATTGAAACCACCTCAAATTTTAGGATTTCACATATTTCAGTGAGCTCTTTTCAAATATGGTATTTTATTTTGGTGAGATCAAAATTGAAAATGTCACGCAACACCTGCAAACTCCCCATTCGGTCCGACTTAGAAGGCCTGTGGCATGCATTAATCAACCATTCAAAATCAAACACGAAACACAGAGCGAGTTTTGTGATATGGACAAGTGTTTTACTGGGAAATACGCCACTTGTAGATCTCATATGAAGCTACATCCGGACCTGAGTGACATATTTTCCATATCCTCACTAGTGAGGATATCGGTCAAAAACAAAAGTGCTTGGAAATCAATTTGGAATAATTTTTTCTGGTCTGTCCATAAAAGAAACTTACACGGTGGCTTGAAGGTATGGGTTTATTTTCTCGTGTCAAAAACAATAAAATTTTACTCATTCGCTTCGCTCATTCGTAAAATATTGTTCTTGTCACTCGAAAAAATAAAACTCATATCTTCGCGCCACCGTGTAATATCCTCTATATATTTATGAATGCTTTGAAAAGCGCAAAAAGGCCTTAAACAAGTATTCTTCGTCGACGAAATTAAACAACAGATAGATATAATGATAAGTAATAACTTAACGTCTGTTACTTTTCTTTAACATTTGTTAATATTATACATACACACCCGCACACGTGTTTTGTAAGTAATAAAGACTACTGTATCCGTATCTGTGGGAACGAAAAAATTATAATACGAAAAAATAAACGAATGGTCTGAATTATAAGTCTCTAGACATAGACATATTTTATTGGCAGCGTAGCGCAAACGGTTACATGGGATCGTTTGCCAATAAAAATAGTATTTAAAAAAAAGAAAAGAAAATGTTCATTCATTGTTCAGTGTTAATTAGTGTACATGATTTTTTTTATTCAGTGTACATGATTTTTTTTCTCTTATCATTATCATTTAGTATTTTCAATTTTTGCTATTTGTTCCGATACTTTTTATTTTTATTTTTTTCTCCTTTTGTTTTCCCTTTGTGCTCTTTTTATTTATTTATTTATTTGTTTATTTTTTTTGGGGGGGGGGAGGGCGATGTCACGGTGCCCCCCTGGACTTCAACGCCTTTCGTTTTTTCTTTCCCTCATACATTCCCACACATACTTCGCAATTTGTTTTTGGACCTCTTTCTTTTGATTCATTTTAATTATGGATAAGAATATAATGGCAGGATCCCTGATATTTTGAAGTTTTATTTTTGCTTCCTTTGTCGAGAAATTCGTACAAATTTTTCGATTGCTTTCGTATGCAGGGCAGCTAATTCCCGGGGGGGGACTCCAATATTTTTTGACCGGGGATGATCGTCGTATCTTTTAGGGGTTAAAATCACATTGGTTTGGTCTCTTTTAGGGGTGATCTTGATCTTCAATAAATTTTAGCCAGATTGGTATCTTTTAGGGCCGAAACTGTGTCCAAATTGCTTTTTCTCATGATGGTGCTTCTAAAAACCGTGTAAGAAAGAGAGATTATTCGATGAGAAGACGATGAATTAGAAACAAACACGGAAATGTCTTCATGGGTATTTTTCCCCTGTTACCCGTGTCCTTCGCGCCTACTTGGCACATAAGACCTCATCTTTTAGGGTATCTTTTAGGGTAATAATTTTTTTGAGCCACGCTATGGCCCGCCATGTTTGGCATCTTTTAGGGGTGAAACTGAAAATTTCCGACGATCATCCCCGGTCAAAAATATGGGAGTCCCCCCCCGGGAGCTAATTAGGCTGCATTCATTATGAAGGAAGGCTCAATTGTTGAACAACGAGTTTGAATCTCCTGAAGAAATATCACTTGCACTACTATTCTCGTGTATTTACCCTCTTTCAGCTGATATGTTGAAAAAAGCTGCGCGCACTTAAAAAATCGTAAAAGGCCTTCTTGTTTTACCACAATTCCTCGAGGTCCTCTTCAGTGACTTTTGTCTGCCAGACAAAAACGCCTTCGGACTTTTGATTAATAGTCTTGTAGCTTCATTGTCAAAATTGCGGTGCCCTTCGCGCGCACAACGGAAAAACAAACCAAACAAGCAAATACAAAATAAATGATACTCAGTCTATGTAGTAATAAGGTTCCAATCGAGGAGCGCACCAGATTACTTGGTAGAAAGTCACTACACAAAAGAGTACAGCCACCTAGGATTTTTATTTGCATTTTTACGCTTTGTATTGTTTTATCATTGAGCCTTGTTCTGCATCTTTTGAAAAAGTGTTACTGACGTCCCGTTTCGATGGCTAGAATGGTTGTCTCAGTTTTGTTAACGCAATCCTATGATCAATATTTGTTACGTTAGAGAGATAGCGCTCATATTCGTACGATACTTTAAATTTCCTAAATATTCTTAACTTGTTTCCTTGGACGTTTTTTTCTGTTATCATTAAAAATTTCGCTTAGCCAGTTTTGCTGTCTCTATCAGTATGATAGAGGAAACCCCCCTCCCCCCACCTCGTTCATAATCAGCCATGAGCAAAGGTCCTCAAATGGGTGTAAAGTGCGCTTGCGCACACCAAGGAGAACGCGCTCGTTTTATTTGTTAGTATGGGGGGGGGGGGAGCACTTCCGGAAATTTAGGGTAGGGATGTGCAGACCCTGGCCCTGTTCTAGAGTGAAAAATTGAAAATTCGACACCCTGTTCTAGAGTATTTTGAGAAAATCCGCAAAAATATATACACCCTGTTCTAGAAAAGTTTGAAAAATAGTACCTGAAATCGAATAATAGGAACTACAAGAATACTTTCGGTTGAGGCTTGGTCTCGCAATAGGGCCGTGCAATAAAGGACCGCAATAGGGCCGTGTAAATTATTATAACTTATTGTTTATTTATTTATTTACCTTTCTGTTAGCCTGCTTGCAGGCGGTACTGAGTGTTTTTATTTTTACCAAGGGCCCGATTTTTGCGCTCACCCCCGGACCGCGCGCCTCAAAATTCCAAGATGGCGCCCGATCATCGAACAGACCGGGTTTTCCGCGATAAAAACACTCCGCCTGCAACCGCCTGCAAGCAGGCTACATTTCTGTTATTGTATATTTATCTTGGTGTTATGTAACTCAGCTAATCCGAGTATTAAAACTGAAAACTACATTTAAACATATTCTATTGATAAAAGCTGGACTAGGTGATCTAGAGAGAAAATGCCGATTTCAGGGACCCTGTTCCAGAGAAAGTGGTGATTCAGCGACCCTGAGCACAACACATATAAGGCATGGTGGGAAAGTTTCGATATGACGACACCGGTCATTTGATTATTAGCTCCAGTAGTAATAGTAAGTAAATTAAACAGGTAAACTTGTAAATTTCATTGACCGAAATTACATTAAAAAAGCGAACGCAAACACTTAATGATAATAATGAACGTATTTACCCGTATATAAGCACGTGTTTCACCCACAAATGACCTCAAAATCGGGATGCGTCTTATACACGGAACATCACTTTTTTTGAATTTGCATAACAACCATATACAAAATATACAAATTGGCTGATTCAAATTGGCTGGTATAATAACAAACAAGTGCATCAGGGTGTGTATGTAGCCGAAATCTATAATACGAAAATATTTTTAGCCTACAAGGTGTTACCGGTAACGCATTGATGGCTTCCCAGGACAAAACACCACGTGTGAACGACGTTTTGCAAAACAGGAAGAACATCGCGAGCATGCCAGTATATCCGGCCCGACGAAAGTGAAACAGCAGTTGGCTCTACATATCAAAACTAACAGAAAAGTACTAGTGGGACATTGGATAATTCAACTTAACTTTATCTATCAAAAAGAGCTTTTTTGTGTTGTGAAAAGCCAAAATAATGAAAGCAAATTATTTGACTAATTTCGAATTCTCTACCAAGGTTTTATTAGGAATGAAAAAAATGTTTTAACTCTTGCAATTAAGTTTTAGTGCCACAATAGTTTTCAAATAACATTACTAGTTTCTATGATCTCTGGTATTTTCTACGTGACTTACTGCGGTTAAGTTTGGAATTATCTTCCTTCCTTTTCTTCTGTGAGTTTCGCTACATTTTCTTGAGCACCGTTTCCGGTACGACAACGAACCGGATTTGCCAATTAGAGAGCCATTTCCGGTATCCACTTTTTAATCGGAAGTCCGCTTCACTTCCTTGATCATTTTCCAATTGCTATGAGACAGGATGGAAGTAGTTTCTATCAGATAATACGAAAAATAGCTATGCGCGAACAGTTGCGTGACGGAAAGTCGGAAGGGAGATTTTTGGAGAAATTGTGTTTTGCTGATGCATTTTTCGAGCGTTAGCCCTTCGTCGGAGCAGACAATGTGTATAGTGTGTATAGTGTTTATCGGCCACCTGCACTCATGCTAAGTCAAGCAGCACGGTTTCACCAGACACTCCCTACCATAATATGTCAGTCATTCAGTTCAGACTAATTGAAACTAATCATGGCATTGGCTTTGTTCTGGATCACTGCTCGGAGGACCCCAGCCCCTTGTTGTTTATTTTGATAGCTATTTTTTTACAGACCATTGCAGATCAGGGCCCGCAGATCAGTAGCAGTCAGAGAAGCTGTCATGCGATCATAATTAAATTCGTTTTCATTTTCGGTTGGAACAGTTTCAGAAAATCTTACAGCTTCGTCATTTCCTTCGTCAAATGCAGTGAATTGGACCCCTATCATCTCTATATAGTGATAAACCTCGACGAGGCATGTCACGTGGACTAAACAGTAAATTGCTTTTCCTGTGATGGAGAAATCAACGTCTAACAATACAACTTTGGTGAAATGGATAGGAAACGAGATCAGGTCTGGATGGGAGGGGGGGGGGGGGGGGGGGGGGGGTATCAGGATCAGTTAACAGCAGTTAGCAGTTAACAGCCATTGTTTGTCTGTCTGTCTGTCTAACAGCTAATTTTTCGCAATTTTCTCAGTTAGCAGTTAAATTTCATTCTCAATTATGCAAATATTAATAATCAATCCTAATATTTTCATAATTAACAAAGTCAATTATATAAAACATCGTGTTGGCCGTGCCAGCTCACAAGGCCTTGAAATAGGAGCTCGGATTTAAAATGGGAGCTAGGATTTACCTTATTTTAGGCTGGGAAAATGGGATTTGGGACTGGAATTTGAAGACTTGCAAACAATAGAAAAAATAATGGAATTTTTATTCGACCCCTATGTCGCGGGATCCACAAGTAATTGGAGCTTTTGGTCCTGTCGAGGTTTCGAGTTTCTCTGCCATTGCGGCAAAGTCCTGATCCCGGATCCCAGTCCTGCAAACAGTTTTCTATGGACGATTTTTTATTTTCATCTGATGCGCTGGGAATACCAAGTCTATACCAATAATTGGACTGGGATTGTGAGAAACATTCAGCTGGGAAATGGGATTGATGCGCTGGGAATACCAAGTCTATACCAATAATTGGACTGGGATTGTGAGAAACATTCAGCTGGGAAATGGGATTGGCCTCTTCAGGACCTTTAGCTCATAGTGTCAATTCGAAACTGAATTTGTGGTGATTTATTAATCAGGAGGAGCAAACTTTTCCTCCAGCTAAGAAAGCACTATATAGAACCCAAAGATAGAAACATTATTAGCAATTAACATTTCAAAAAGGAGTAAAATTCACCACCGGAGAAAAAAAGTCACGTGGAGTGGCCAAGTGACCTGTGTATCAGCATAAATTCTATACTAAAACATTGCACTTGATGTTAACTATCCTGAAAATTTCATGCTCGGTCATTATTGATTAGCAAGGATATTGGAAATATTCGTAGTTTTCTCGATTTTTTCGGCTGACCCAGGCCTTAAACACTTGAGAAGGGCTCCTCGTTCTGCAAAACTCCGATAATTGACCAAGGAATGTATTGATGCCGGGCGCCAGTAGTTTCCCACACACGGCGAATTTAGGGGGGTCCGTAGCCCCTTATTGCTCAGAGGATTTCCCCATACATTTACTGTATTTGGTGTATGAAATTTGCAATTTATAGTCCCTATATTTTCACTATCCACTCCCCTTTTTGAATTTTTGTGAAGGTTTCCCCGGGTTCACGAGAAAAAAGGGTGCAGCAGCTCTAAGAATATATTGAGAAATTGCAAAGGTTTCAGTCACCCACTCTCCATCCTCGTCTCCTTTACCAAAAGCTCATCACGAGCTTTTGCCTTTACAAATAAAGAAACTCATCTCGAAAGTGGCAACTTATCTCCTAAAATTACAAATAAAGTTCTCCCTCTAGTTTTGGCGATCACAAATGCATTGTTGGTAGGGTGTATCTACTCCTTATAGACCAGGGAACACTTCAACACTTCCCTGCCTAGACACGCTCAGTGCATTGCTTTTCTTTGTTTCCATTATTTCATGCAGATTGTACTTTTCGAGTCTTTCTCGAGGGTAAAATGCGCTATCAAGCATCTCCGGATTCGGATGCCATAACAAATGCGGCGATTGAGCTAGAAATCAAATGCAAAACGTTTATGGCCTCGTCTCCTCTTCCTTCGCACCCTTTCAAGTTGCTAGTGGGGCTGGACTACCGCCCTACTAAACAGATCTTTTCCAGCAACAATTGAAGAGGCAAGGAAGAGGCGGAAGGCCCAGTGTACCAAATGCAATTGCATTTGACTGCAACTCCTTGCATCAAAGCACAAAGATACAAATTTAATATCATACAGTTTATTTCACAAATCACAGGCATATAGAAATGCCAAAGTCGTATCTACAAATGTTTCCAGGTGATAATAAATCATGCTAACTATTGAAGACTACAAAATATATTTTCTCACTATCACTAAAAAATAATTTGTCATTCTTTCTTCCTGTTTCCCGGGCACTCGCCTCGAGTCCCGCGCGTAATCCCGCGGGATAGAGGCCATCCCCGCATTGCGGTAGAACCCATGGGGGTGTAAAAAGAAACTTGTATTTTACATGGTAAATACTCAACGCTCGGCCTTACTTAAGGCAGAGCAGGTTCTTAACTCTAGAATCCGCCTTTTCTGCAGTCGGTCGACGTTTAGCTCTACACAAGAAATACACGTAGAAAACGTAATGAAACATGTAGCTATATGGCAGAGGGAGAGTCAAATGTCAAATCTCTGTGATTTCCCTCCAGTCGAAACAAGTTACCGACGATATGACTTGGGCCGCGTCTTGTAAAGGGCCTGGACGGCATCGCAAAAAGTGCCCCTTTTTTACGCTTCAATCAGTCCAATTTCAAGCGATCATAGATTTTCTCTCTTTTAAATTATTTGCAATTTCAAGTATTCCTTTCCTTATGTGGTTTGTCAAAACCTGTAAACGTGTTGAAAATGTTATTAAAATTTCGTCAGAAAGTAAAGTTATAGCAAGTTATGCTACAATATAGACCTCTGCAGAAAAGGCGGACCGGTATTCTTAATTTATATTCACTAGCTACAACAATGTATTGCATAGATACCAGCTGAGAAAAAAACCCAGCTTTGTTTTCAATGTAAGAACAATTTCGCTTTAGACTGGAGCCAGAATGTCTTGCCGACATTCACTGCGACGACCAGTCTTGCTACAAACTCTAATCATGACAATGCCTCTTCCAGCAGTAAGCCTGCAGAACCAGCTGGGCTTAAAAGGCTAAAAATATATATTGGATGGAACGTCTAAAAATTTGTATATATTCTCAAGTGAGTCAAAATATATCTGACTTGTTATTTTTATTTTCTATTTTCTGCTACAAAAGAAAGAAAAATACGATACGAAAGTATGGGAGATTAAATAATTCTCTTCTAGCAAGCCTGTTTTGTAAAGTGTCCACTAACTACTTAAAGTCAACAACTACACTGTTGGCGAGACTACAGAAGATCTATCTCTAGAAGTAAGGAACTTTAGAAACGCTGGCGTATTTACATCAAGGAGAGATTCTGAGGCTCCATTGAATTCTTTTGAAAAGCCGCTAATATGCGGTTCCTGTTTAGAGTCGCTCGAAGCTCTTCAGCGTTTTTGAATGAGCTTCTTTTCGAACGAGTGTCCGCTCTTGATGGTCGATAAACCATTGTTACCTTCTTCTTAGGAAAGTTCTTGGATGTTCATTTTTTGAAGCGATAGACGAGTTTACTGCGTGGTTTACTCAGGATTCCCTTAGCGATGTAGGTGCGCAATGAGCGCGCAAAGTTCTCGTACTTCATCATCGGTTTGTTTCTTCTCTCGCCCCATTCGCGAGCGACCTTGGTCGAGTTGAGAAACTTGAAAATACCTTTCTCCTCGTCGACCCACTCAATTAAGTGCGAGTATTTCTCGGGTTTGTTCAAAAGTTCTAATAAAAATGCGCACAAACGCGGTCTTCCAGTTTTGAAAGTGGCTTTCGGTTTTTTCCCGTCTTTCCTGATATCGAGTTTTTCCCGTTTGCAAGAGAAGGGTGAAAAATTTGACGTGCCGAACCAGATTTGTTCATTTTGAACAGAGACCTCGTCCTCTTCGCGTTGTTCCTGTTTTGGTTTGATTTCAGCTTGGTCAATATCACTGCTGTATTCAGAAAAATAAGGATCACTCGACAGAGATGACTGTTCTGTTGAACTCTCCATGGCCATCAAGTCGTCATGATGGTTAAACCACTTAAGCTCCGGCTCGCGTGTTATTTCATTACACAAACCATGCGAAGGTGCGGGATTCCTGTGGTCGCAGTAGAAGTCACGTGACTCAACAGTGCTTCCTTGATTGAGCTTTTGCTGCGCTTGCAGAATGAGCATCTGAGCACTGTGTTCGTAGCCTCTTGTTCAACTCTCGGCTCGTACATCCACGGCATGCTTGCTTCTTGGCTTTCCAGATCAAATTGTCGTGGCGAGATGAACGGGTCTTGTCCAGCCTCCCCCCGTTCTTGATCCACCATCATGCTTTTCATTATCAGAGCGGGAAGAAAACGCGACGCAACTGCTCCATTTAACTGGGAACTTGGGCCGAAATGACATGGGGTAAACGAATCCATAGGCTCCTCTTTGATCATAGTAAGATTTGTGTCGCTGCCGTAGAGTTTAGCTGGAAGAAAAGAGAAGAAAACATATTAGATACCACGTCACATGATATGACTCTATGGTTTCCGCTACTAAAACTGACGCCCACAAGTTAACGGCCTTTTTACTGTGATGTTACAGAATTCGGGGAGAAGCACACTTGAAAAAGCAAAGAACAATCATTCAGCACTGACTAGTGTGCACTCCCGTCAAGAAGTTAAAATCGGCTTGTAAAGGATCACAAAATATTAAGCCAGCGGCCAGCGACGAAACACGTTCAAGATATTATTATATCAAACTTCGCCACGCAGTCACACTATAATTATAAACACTAAGCGCGTTTTGCAACAAGCCAAATAAAAAAAGAGCTACAATAAGCCCAGATATCTATCGAGTTTCGCACTAGCAAGCCACCATGCAGACTAGCATCATATTTATTTCTGTCTTATTATCTTGCTGACGTCAGATTTAGCCATTGGCAGGGTTTTATGTCTCGCCACCTGGGGTTTATTCAGTATTTTTTTTCGCCACATCACACTACGAATTCTTCCCTGCCTCGCACGGCACACTTTGTTGAATTCTCACACGCTTGAATTTCACACATAAGCTTGTACTTCTAAGATAAAAACTTGAACGTGGTTGCGTTCAAAATACTAGGTCATCAGAAAGGGATTCACATCGGCTCCTCAAGAATTGACACCGCACTTGTTCGATCCTAATCAAAACTAAAACTTGTAGTTTAATTTCATTTCAGAATGTTCTCAAAAAAGGACTTTGTCAAAAAACAAATAAGCGCAAGATATAAATATTGTGGAATTAAAAAGCAAAGGAATTCGGTTGCCCAGGTATATGAAAATCTATAACACTTGGATTTTTGAGCATTTTTGTTTTTTCAAGAAATTGCAAGACGTTCTCCAAGAACAGCTATACAAAATTTGCCTATTCCATACTTGTAACTACTCAGTTTTGTTTTTCTGAGCTCAATAACAACTCGGTTGCCCAAACGAGACACTTCAGGTACAAATCTGATAAGACATCCTACGATCTAAGCCCAGATGCCGAACTGTGAAACAGGTAGCGTTTCACTTCCGTGTCTGGAAATTGACACAGGTGTCAAAACTCTAAAGTCAGCTTTGCGTCTTAATACATCTAGCAGTTCCTTCTGTGTTTTACAGTAAAATTGCACAGAAATCGTATTTCTGAAAAGTGCAATGCGTCCTAGTCTAAGCCCTATTTGGCAAAGGAAGAATAGAAATTATGACAACAATACAATAAATACATGAACTATGATCTTACCGTCTTCGAAACTTTGGAGTTTGGAAAATAGAGTGTCCGGCGATGCTTCTCGGCCTGATAGGAAAGAAGAGAACAAGAAAATGAGAAACTGAATCACACAAAGTTATAAAAATGTGTTTTTCTCGTCATGAATAGGGCCGCCCTCAAATAAGAAATCGCTACGTCATTAGACTAAAAATAGCAAACTCATCGTCAAAACCACCATCACGAACTTCTAATTTCAGTGAGTCAATAAAGAAAATTAAAGCGTCCTTCACTTTGATATCGCACAAGAATAGATTAATGTGTCGAAGAACTTTGTTGTTAAAACAGTTGAGTCCATTCACTGACGCTTGTTGGCTTATTTGCTGAGTCAATGTTTACAAATATTCCGTTGTGAGAGATACAAAACAAAGCTCGACATGCTCTGTGGGTATTGTTTACAAGATCTTGTCAAAAGTTGTGCTTGTATTAGGACTTTGCTATTATAAGCTTTCCTTACGCGCAAAAGGTTCTTTTAGATTTCGAGAGCTGTCGGTGGATCAGTTTTCCATCGTGACCAAGTCACGTTGATAATTAACTCCCTCTTGGTAACTTATTGCCCATCTGTAGTGCATCGTTAATAATAAAGGATTGCTTTTATGTTACAAAATATCTTAAACACCTGCTCTTACCGGGAACAATTTGGGCGCTTGACTCACTGTTATACATCTCTAGGTCTGCAAGTTCAGGTATAACTGAAGAGAAAAAATAAAAGCGCCTTTAAGTTGGCACGCCTAGCTTTAAATAACAAACTCACATACGCAAAACATTGGTCTAAGACACTCTACTGCTCCGTAGAGCAAAACCCTACGCTATTGGTGCGTTCACAATTGATTGACATAAGTCACTTAAACACTCTAACAAACGAAACCGCTATGCAAACATTTTAATGTTTTTTTCCACTTTGCTGATATTGATGATTTCGCGTTAAACTGTTGAACTACATCTAAGAGCGCTAAGCGTTTTAAAAAGGCAAAAGAAGTCGCGAAAAGAAATACACGTCCAGTAGCTAGTTTTAAAGTCAAAATATTAAAAGAAGTCACAAATTATTTATTGAAATTACAGCCTAATTTACTTATACGAAAAAGAGAGCGCGCCAGTGACTACGGGGCGCGCACTGAATGAAGTCTAGCATGACGTCATTATGACGTATATCACGGGCCATGTGACGCTGTGGCACAGTCTCGGTGATGTGAAGTCAGCCCACGCTGTTAGCAAAGCCTTCCCACTCATAGTTAAAAATACATACAATAAAAAGTCCCGGCTTTACCTTCGAACAAGTCGTGAAACGCTTCCTCGACTGGGCTTTCTGGGCCTGTAGCTGCTTGTACCATAACGTTCCCTGCGAAAAAGATAAAAATTAAAAAAAGTTCCAATGCGTTGTTTTCTAGATTTAATATACCGAAGAAACGGTGAACATCCAACAATGAAACTCACTTTAGTACTGAGGAGTTTTAGTGGGAGCTCAGACTGTAAGTTTAGTGTCAGGCGGTAGTGTGAAGCAAGTGAGCACAGTGAATAACACCCCTCGTGTTTTTAGCACTCAGTTCACGCACCGCCGACTGCATGTACAGACTAACTAGGCTGCGTAAGGATTCAAGGAATTACAAACTCCGAACTCATGTCACGGGGTCCTTCAACATTCGGCTTCCGGTCTTTCAATGAAACTGCACCCGAACGGTGACGTCACAAGGGTGAAGGATAACTGATGCGGTTGGGAAAAGCCGAGCTAGTCGCTGCGTGACAAAATCCTTGCTCGACTCAAGTTTGTTATTTTTACTAGTTTCAATTGCCTTGACCTCGAGACTTGGATCGAGAACACAAGTTGCACCACGCTTTCCATTGTTCGCACGATTTAATTTAATTTATATAACACGAGAAAACTCGCTCATACTATGCAGGAAACGGGCCTTTCATTCATTCATTTAAAGTGGTGTCTCTTAAAACAAGCTTTCGCTTTCCTTTGTTCTTGCTTGTTAAGTAAAACTTTCATTATGACCAGCAATTTCAAATGCAAAATTAAATGGCCATCGTTTTGATCGCTACGCTCTTTCAATAAGTTAAGCATTTTTTCCATTGAGAAAAACTTAAGTGGAAACGGTTGAGCGAGTTCTTATTTATGATAATATTGATAGAATAAAGTGAACTTGAATTAAAAGGCGCTATTTTGCTGAATCACGCACTCTCGTTTGAGACCCGAGTGGACTTTTTACGCCACTTAGAAACTAAAATACAATTAACGACTGTATATTCAATACTGTTTATACTCAAAAAGTCAATAAAAGGCGATTAAATCACTAAGAGCAGTGAGCCCATTTGTAAGAACGAGCTACTGCGCAACGCTACTGCGCACTTCCTGTGCCTTAGTTTGACCCTCGAATACATGCTGCTACAGGTTCTAACATATGTTTTCAAAGAATCGAGCACTCGAGGGCTTCGATGAAATTGTCTAATTTCAAACTCTTGAAATAAGAATGTTCAATCTTTAAATTCACTTTCAGTGTAATGCCCATTAAAATGCCTTTGAGGGCAATTAAATACAAATACAAGTAATTGCTGAGCGTTTCATTCCAACAGTTTCACTAATGACACGCCTCCATAAAGATAGAGAAAGGGTTTGATGCTGTGCAAATCGCATACTGATCATAAAATGTACAGTACAAAACCCTTACAGCAAGAAAACAGGCTTTACACGCTAAGCCCTGTGAACAAGCTATTGCAAGACTGGACGAAATGTTGAGATTAAATAGAGTTAATAAAAACATTATAACCTATGATATTTGGCGCGTGCATGTAGTTTTAAAACTCCTTTTGCGCAGAAGCACATGGCACGCAACATAATATTTCAACTTACCAAAAATATTAAAATAATGACCTCCGAGGAAATCGTGAGAGAAGCTGCAACTCTCAGTCGTACAGCTTAATGGAGTTTAAGAAATCTTTGTAGGAAGAGCTTGAAATTAGACGCGCGGTTTAAATCCCCGAGGCTCTCTCTCGATGGCTTGTGCATGCACAAGAGGTTTGTACCAAATGATCAGCCATCAATTAACATAATCGCTATAGGATAAATATGTCGAGCTGTTGCCATGACGACTAGTCTTTACGCCCCCGTATTCACCGTATCTTGAGTGCGCGGTGACGTCAATGGGGTTCGATTTCCACTTCAAATGCGCGAGAGGGGATTTTTCTGAGGACATCGGTTTGAACACTATTTTAATACTACTAGGCCAGTATCAGCGAATGTGAAGGGGTTTTTGATGACTTAACAAAATTCTAGCTCCTGTCTTAGGATAAGACACAAATTCGTCTACGTTACAAGGAAGGGTGACCCAAAAACAGTGCATATTCGGCGAAATTGTCTTTGAAAACAGAACAAGTGCTAATAAAAATGATTATTCAAAAGAAAAACAACTTGCTTTAATGGAATAGTTGTTTTTGGTTCATATCACTTCCAAGATTTGCAAAAACAAAGTTGTTTAAGCCTGAGAGATCTGAAGATCAAATGTGTTTACAGCCACTAATCTTGGGACACATGAACTGTCCGTAAGTCCTTGGCAGAAAAAAACAAACTTTGTTTCGCTGCTTTGCAAGATGTTTATTAGATAAACAGACAAGCCTATTGGGCTAAGGATTCGTGGAAAAAGAAGGGAGAGCCTCTACAAGACTGACAAGCGATCTAAAACATATCACTGGGTATATATACGGATGCTAAATTTAGTCGTGACTTGTCGAATTATGACGTCAAATTGTGACCCCACGTGATTGAGAAATCGTCGCAGCGCCTTTTACACCATACTAGATTTCGGGATGATTTCGAAAAAGATACCTAACTATTTCATTAGCAATTCGAATCTTTCCGGCATAAGTTGTCCTTTCCAAGACGCTCGTAGTTTTAATCAATATAAATTATTTCGTAGACACCGTGAAATATTCCATGTAAGTTGCTAAACAGAAGGCACGAAGTTGACTTATTAAAAAATAGATGTGGATTCAAGAGAAAACAGTTCCAAGTACCTAACACACCTAAGTCACGATCACATTTGTATCTGTCAAAACAATAAGTGAATTACGAATAAAATACGTGCAGTTGGACTTGCAAACGAAACCCAAGAACCTTGTTACAGTCCAAGAATGCAATACTTAGCAGATTACATTTCTAAAAACGCGACTGGAAGCCATTTCGGCGCTGAGCGGTGACAGCAACGGATTCAAAGTTCAAGCATCAGTCTGGCTTCCCAGAAAAAAGTGTCGTCATATGATGAAATGACGTAGTTAAAGTGTCAGGTTTAGGCCGACAAAAGACAAACAGTTGCTCCAGACAAGGAGCGTGGCCTTTCTCAATCCGTGGTCCTGGCGGAGTTTAACAGACATGTGTAACTTTAGGTTTCACTTTCACTTTCGCTTTGCTCACTTTCTTTCTTTTTCTTTATAGTATAGGAACGTTAATTTCTCACGAATTTCCATCAATTTTCTGGAGTTTGATGAGCCTCATATGTTTTTTTACTGTGACCAGACATCCATGTGATAACAGCAGTGAACAAAAATCGTATCAGTGAAGTGATACGATATCACTTCACGGCAAGAATAAAATGCAATTTGTCTCTATTTTTAACTATTTTATCTGACAGGAGTATATAATAAACGAAAACTCGTGAATGAAAAACGATATCAAATTCTTGTCATGTAATAATCTCTGTATATGTAATAAAGGGTAACAAAATAACCCTCGGATAATTGCACCACCGGCAGAAGCTTACAAGTTCCAATTCCAACCTGAAGGTTTTTGGGATCCGGCCCCAGCCCAAAACGGTGCAGGGCTTCAAAGTTTCAGGAACTTTTTTAAGTTCCAGTGTCAATTTTCGGGGGTGTTTAGGGCTCAAGAAGATTTCGCTTCAAACAGAGATAGGGCTCCAGGGCTCAAGATCGAAATGATTGAGGGCTCAAGACCCTCTCGTTTGGGGCGTTTGGTTGAACAATGGAAGTTCACAATCTCCGCCTAAACGTTCTAAACGAGAGAGGTGTACGACGAGAACATACTGTCAAGCCAATGAGATAAAACTAAAAATATTCCAGGGACCGGTTCCTGAAAGGTTGGATAAAGTTATCCACGGCCCCAGGGCACTAAGAGATGAAGAGAAATACTGAAATGTGAAAATCTCATTAATTGAGCCAAATGTTAGAAAAAGTAATGTTTTCCACCAATACAACGACTCATGTGAGGCTGGACCAAAATTCAGAATGTTTTTATTAGCAAATTGAGCCTCAATTGGGCGCATGATGCAAGTCGCCTTTCCCCACACAAGATGCCAAAATTCCCTACCAGCGAATTTTGTTACTGTCGCATGCTTAACTTGTCTGATCGGGACTGTTCTTAAATTTCGCCATATGTACATCGTACTGTTTTGATAAAGCGCATATGTTCAACACTTTATCAAAACAGATCATAATACTAATAAATAATAATATAATACTAATAAACAACTTATATAGCGCCTATGCATTGCTGTTCTATGCGCACATCATTTCTAATAACAACAAATATGAAATATGAATTTTGAAAAATCCATTAATTACTTTAAAAAAATAGCAAAATGAGATCAACAACAAAATGTTGCACATGTTTTCACAATTTCCCGCCAACTTTGAGATTCGTTTTCTTTCATCCGATATCATTGAAATTACTCAAGTACAAGACTTAACTATATCAATTTCAATGGCAAACGAAAGTCGATTAATGTTTACAGAGAACAATGAACGATTACAGGTTCCCTGGTAGCGGAGGAGGTCTCTTGCCTTAATAAAGACCTCTGCTAGCAGGGAAATTTACATGAAGCAGTTAAAAAACAGAAATGGTTCGAGTTGCAAAAAGAACATTTTGCAGACGAGAAAGAGAATAAAAAGATAGGAAATTTGATATTCATTACCTTTGGGGATGAAGGAACACAATGAAGAGAGAGGTCTCTTGCTGAAGCTCTGTACCCATCTGTTTTCCATTTTGCAGATCAAACTTTTTTCGTGTAAAATCTGACAAGTGCGTACTCTCTCCACCTTTTCTGTATGAAAATAACGGAATAGCAACACTTTAAATACCATTACGGCAAATTAATATTATAATTTTAAATCATTGATTGAAGTAATAAAATCGCACGAGATACTTGAGAAATTCATTGCTTACACAGGATGAGGTAAACATACCCTTCATAGACGTCATATTCAAGGCGGAATCAATCCTCAGTTGCTGCAAGACGGAAGTTGTCTCAGTTCAGCGACGGGCATTTAGGGTTCATAGAGAGTTCAAAGAGCTTGCCACTTATACAATGTGCAACGCACGGCAAGTACATTGCCAACAAGATGCTTACAAATTCTCAGCAGAATAAGACAAGATCGCCATAAACGTAGCGCCCAAGAATATTATTGCATAATTGCCTTGGGTAGTCTTGATTATCGGTATACGAAAAGCCAACCCCTCCCTTCTTCTGCCCAAAAAATATTGTGCGCTTCGCATCTATAAAATACATTGTTATTTTCTAGATATATTTGACACCCCGACACTATCGCATCTAACTATTTCACCTGTAAAGATTTAGAGTCAGTGGGACCACAGGTGCATCCCATTACGTACCCCGTGCGATATTCAGCTCGAACAGGAACAAATATTTGTCCTTTGCCATTACAGTTGGCTTGTATTGTGAGCTGTACACTAGCTTTGATGTACATTCTACACTTATCGCATAAGGAAGGCGAGAGCTTCGAAAATTATCAAATTCTCACAAGAATGTCAAATTGTAATTCTTGAGGTTTGTGCATTAGTAGAGCTTGCAGCAGAGTAGAAATTACGAACATTACTCTCTCACAAATGTTTCAGTCTATTGAAACCAGTTCGTCATTTGTAGTGAAACATCCCAGACAGGGGTTAAACATGGAGGGTTTCACGATTTAGAGTGTTATAAAAAATATGAAGCGATGACCTCTTATGCGACACTTAAATACATATTGAGATAAGTGTTTGGAAAAAAAGGCGAGGTTTCAAAATGAGAACCAACACGTTCAGCAAAATTGGGTGTAGTTTGGTTAAGACATTCTGCATTTTTTCCACACCCATCGAACTGGAACATCTCTAATATCTCAAGCTATTGAAGGAGGAGCTAATAAGTCAAGTCTGCCAAAATAAACTACATAATTTCAGAAGATAAAAAGCAATAATGAAAAACAAATGAAAACTATTTCCATAAAGGTGAAGTCCTTGTATGTGAGAATCGGATTGGATAGAAAATATAATTTCCCTGTTCACCGAGTGGAAGATGACAGAACTTCCAAAAACAGTAGCCATTTCTTTAAAAAAAATTAAAGGAAACTATTGAAATCAAGATTCCATTTGAGACAGTACAAGTCTAAAGAGCGCACTTACTTAACATGAAAAAAGAGTTCCCATGAATCAAGCATCGAAGTTTGTCTGTCACAAGTGCAAAATAGCAAAGTCTAGTTCGTCTTGCTTTGGCGAGCAAACATGTGAATTGTTTCCTGAATGGCCCCTCCTGTTACTATTTCAAGATTATCCCGCAATATTAGATATTAATAGACGTAGACGTTCACAGGTGAGCAGATTCCCTTAAGGGTTGAAATTAATTTAACGCAGTGAGTAAAAGTTTCCGAAAGAAGATTTCGCTCAAAGCTCTCCAGCCGCTCCCACATGTCTGCATTACAAAAAGATCTAGTAAGATCGCATTTACTTATTTATTAAAATATTTGACAATTTAACCATCGATTTATTCAAACTAGAAGTCTCAATATCGCAGTGTGTAGAACGAAACAAGTTCTTCGAAACAGATATTGGGCTCTGTGCTAATTATAACCCGCATACGCGCCTTATTCACAGTTGGCTTACCAGCTCCTACGTAGACAGGGTTATAACAAGCACAAAAATAAAACGCGACTACGTAAAATGCAAGGTTATACAGCAAATATAGATGCGAAAATAGCAAATAACAAACATCATTAACCCACCACTCTGTGAAGCGTTGGCGGTTGTTAAAATAGGAAACAATTTACTTGAAAATAAAAATAAATACACGATCGTCAATAATGGTACGTGGTTTAAATAAACAGGTGAATTGGACGCATTTGCTTGAATTCAATGGGAACTTAGGCATACAAAATACTTGTTTATCTGGGGTCTCCTTTATATTTACTAACTTCTGGAGAGGTTAATGCTTTTATCTCGGCGACTGGTTATTTCCGAAAACGTTTGAGAGGGTGCAATGCAACGCAGGGTACACTGGACAGTAGGTAATGAGCGCTCAAAAGAGGGATATCGGGGAGGGGAGGGTGCGCTTTTATCTCGGCGACTGGTTATTTCCCAAACGTTTGAGGGGGTGCAATGCAACGCAGGGTACACTGGATAGTAGGTAATGAGCGCTCAAAAGATGGATATCGGGGAGGGGAGGGTGCGCTTTTATCTCGGCGACTGGTTATTTCCCAAACGTTTGAGAGGGTGCAATACAACGCAGGGTACACTGGACAGTAGGTAATAAGCGCTCAAGAGGGATATCGGGGAGGGGAGGGTGCAGCTTTTAGAGGCTGCACTCGGCGATCCGTTGTCCAAGCATAATCAGGTATAACCAAGACCAACGTTATTCTTTGGGGTGTGATTTCACTAAATATTACCGCGAAAACGTTTGGAATTGAGCGAATCCTAGACCAATAGCTTTTTCTAGGCGAGACAAAATTAATAAAAATCCCGTTAAGGGTCGGCTAGGGATTGGTATTTTTAGAGTTTGGTATTTTGAGGACCTCGTTTTGCAAGATTTCCCACATGCATCTCTACACTTTTAACGTCGAAGACCTCCCTCCTCACGTTTTTCAAATCACAGCTTTAGATTACGTACGTGCTGCAAGGCGAGAAAATAAATGACTTGCACACCAAAACGAGTCAAACTTACTACAAGCAGCACTGGAAATCATCACTTTATTGCCTCATCTGAGCCAACAAATGCGGCAACAACAAAGGCATTTACAAAAGGCATTTGAGAGGAAAATGGGCGCGCGACTTGTGTTATCGTATGGAGACGGATTGCGTTGCAAGAGGCAACGAACAGTTGTTAGTGGAAAACACACCCGGAATGTCCGACTTAATTTTTAATCCGAGGCAGGAAAGCGGCGTGGCGCACGTCCTGAGTCTCGCAAGGAAAGGCTTAGAATGAAAAGGAAATTTCTTAACAGAAAAGAAACAAAAGCGCTAGCTCACACTTAGTGTAGGGAGGAATCCTTCTATACTGTTTCGTTTCTTGTCTGTGAGACTAACGATCTGATTGGCTGATTTCCCGCCATTTTTAGCGCGCGCGCGTCAACACAGGAAGTCCACAACATACTATTAATAACAAACCAATCTTCTTTCAAGATTTCGTTTCTGTGAGAAAATTCGAGGAATAAAAAAGTTCAGTTGCTACGTAAGCGGAACGTCTAGCCGGAACATTGAAATGTACGCAAAGTCGATTGTAAAACTGGAGGACAAAGCCTACAACAGCAGCCGGAACTTGGTAAAATCTTCGGTCAAGTTCAGCATCTATCTTAGCTCGATTTGGAAGGAAGGAACAATATGCAAGGGAGTTGAATCGACATTTTAGCGTTGCAAAGTGCATGTTTCGAAAACGACGCTGTCTACAGTAATTCAGTATTGTAAGAGCCCGAGGCGTAGTTAAGGTGACTCATGCGAAAGTTAGAGCGCATTTGGCGAAAATATATTTCGTCTACAACTTTAAGAATATGCTCGCTGTGAGCTTCAATCTCGGAGAATATAAGCAATTATTATATAGACACGAGTGTTTTACTGGGAAATACGCCACTCGTAGATCTCATACGAAGCTACATCCGGGACCTGAGTGACATATTTTCCATATCCTCACTAGTGAGGATATCTGTCAAAACAAAACTGCTTGGAATTTGATTTTTTTTTTCTGCTTTGTCTATATAATAAAAATAAAATTACACGGTGGCTTGAAGATATGAGTTTTATTTTCTCGTGTCAAAAACACTATTTTACTCATTCGCTGCGCTCATTCGTAAAATATTGTTCTTTGCCACTCGAAAATAAAACTCATATCTTCGCACCACCGTGTAATATCCTCTATGTATCTTTTGGCAATATGTACGCATTATCAGATCTCCATTAGCGTTAATACTTTTAATAATTGCTTCGTCATTAATGTATGATGTCTTCAATGCTTCTTCACCGCCTAATATCTCAGAACTCTTTACACTTACTAAAAATGTACATAATATCAAACCAGATCGTCGTCTTCAGATAATTATTACATTAATTTCTCTAGGATAAACCAGCACAACAACTCTTTTTCTGTGATTGGAGCAAAAATTTGGAATAGCATATCTCACATCAAAAGCTCGCCAAAGCCTCTTTTCAAAAAAGAACTTGAAAGAATGCTGCTTAGTATCCTGGAAGAACAGGATAGTTATGCTGATATTTCTCTATTAATTAATGAAATGAATAAAATCAAATAATTTGTGTTATTTTCTATTTCTGAAACTTAGAACTATTTACATCCTTCTCTCTTTCGCTTGTTATTAACATTTCTTTTTTTAAAGATATATAATAAAGTTGAAGTTGAAGAACATCTGAGCTTAAATGGACCCCTTGAGAGATCAACCCCGCGCAAAAAAAAAAGTTGATGGTATTTTTGAACGAAACTCCGTTAATCATATTGAAGTCAGTTGGACTAAGTGTTAACGAAGTTTCAGGAAATTCGTTGGAAGCAAAGTGCCTCTTTTAGAGTTTTAGTCGTGTTTTAGGCCTATTTTTCTCAAATAGGCACTTTGCTTCCAACGAACTTCCTGAAACTTCGTTAACACTTAGTCCAACTGACTTCAATATGATTAACGGAGTTTCGTTCAAAAAATACCAGCAACTTTGTTTTTGCGCGGGGTTGATCTCTCAAGGAAGGGGTCCTAAGCTCAGATATTATTAAAAGTATTAACGCTAATGGAGATCTGATAATGCGTACATATTGCCAAAAGATACCTGCTTATATTCTCCAAGACTGAAGTTCATAGCGAGTATATTTTTAAAATTGTAGAGGAAATATATTTTCGCGAAATGCGCTCTGACTTTTGCATGAGTCACCTTAAGCACTCCTAGAACTGTATATTATTTTAACTCTCTTTCTGTAGAACGTTTTATCAAGAGACGAAGTAAATATTTTTAATAGTCCGAAAAAAATACTATCATGCTACTCCATAATATAGTTTTGTATTATATTTTACTATTCTGACTTCCCTTTTTCTGTCTCTTGGTTTTATGTTCCCTTAGAGATTGTTTCTTGCGTTTTTTGCTTCCCACGCTCGTCGCACAATCACTTTTCCCCTTTTTTCTGCAAATACAAAGAAACACGGAAGGGCATCGTTATGGCTCCTCTAACTCATGTTCGGAAATTGAACAATAAATGATTTCAAAGGGCTTGTAAAAAACACAAGTATTTTTATTGTGTAAATTAAAAACGCGAAAAGACAAAACGGATAAAAATTCACACGACATAAATTGACGTCATGTAAACCATTAACGTCAAGAAACCCTCATGTGATTTCATGTCGCGAGGAGAGCTCGTTTCCTGTTAAAAGTGGTCGGTTATCGTGATAATCTTGAGACCAAGGACAAGGAATACGACAATTAAATAATGACGTGCTCCGTTTTAATCTGCCTTCTGATTGGCTGGCCAAAAAAGACAAAACCGTCGAACCAACAGAAATGCGAAGAAATAGTCCGGCAGGTAAAACAATGTACAACAAGTGCCGAGTGGGATCATTTCCAGAGAGAGCAGCATTGTAGTTGTATTAATTGTATTGTATTTATTGCATTGTAATAATGTCGAATGGGTAGTTGTCGGCACCTTTGAAGAGAAGAGGAGAGGACACCTGCAGGGGTGTGTGGGAAGGGATGACTATGCGCATTGTGGGAAGGACGAATGCAGTATTCGAGATTGATAATAATCTCTTTGAAGGAGGCGAAGGAAAGCGCAGGAGTTAAATATAAAGGAACATAATTGACTTTGTGTTTATTAGAGTGTGACGCGTTTATTGACCAATGTGTGAATTGGCAGACAATGCACTGTTCTTCTTCTGATTCGTTTCGGGCAAACCCTTCTCTTGTGTTCAATTAGAGAGAGAGGGAGAGAGAGAGAGAGGGGGGGGGGGGACGTTAACCTCGATGCACTGCCCAAATATGGTCATTAAAACATCAATATTTGTCTTCTGCACATGACATATATCCTGTGAAATATGATGTGTTGAGCTCGTAAAAAGTCTGCAAAAGTCCATCTTTTCTGTGCTGTTTTTGTGCTATCGATGTACTGAATAATAAAACCATTATCCTGCTCGATCTTGCAGTATATCGTCTGATTTAGTATCAGGCGATATTTTGCGCAATCTCGGAGGGTAGTTTAATTATTTGCAGCGGACAGTCTCCACATGGTTCGTACTTGTTTAAACTGTCTCTGGTTCGTTTCGGTTCTTACTTGTTTAAACTGTCTCTGATTCGTTTCGGACACTCCTTTCTCTTGTGTCCAATCTCGCCGCAAATATGACACCCGCTTGACGACATTCTGACAATCAAATAAATGAGAAAAAGCTTAAAATTTAAAATGAACAACGTCCGGATGGAAAATTCTTGGGCAGAACCTTTAAAAGCTCAACTAAAAAGGGCTTAATATACATTTTACACTTATTGGATGAGGTTGAGAAGGATATCGAAAAATCTTTATTCCAAGTTTTGGGTTATCTGCCTAAGCGAAGCTGAGCAATTTCAATGCGCATTTTCGTTTTTCATTTCTCCTGTAAATTTAATTTCTGGGAGGTTTTGCCGACAAAAGAATAGAACTTTTGTTCGATCGTGTAATTACCGCTATTGCTCCTAATAGTGGTTTATCTGCATAAGAAAAGAAAACTGAAAAGGATTCTGGTAGTCGTAGTCAAATGACGCAATAGTGCAAATGTACAATCATATGAAAATCGCTCTAGCACATCAATCTGTAGTACCTGTTGCAGACATGACCTGGTAGCTCACATCACTTGCATTGAGAACAGTGAACCCGGCCTAAAAAGAAATCAAGGGTTAAAATATGGGAACCTCATTCAGTTGAAAAAGAACCACAAACAATTTTAAATGAAATAAAATAAAATAATTATAGTCCTTGAAAGACCCAGCACCAGCACGACTCCGAAAAGCCAGATATTCTCTTATTTATTTACTAGCTTTTGCCCGAGGGCCGGGAAATCCTCACAGAGCGAGGCTCCACATGACGAGGCTCCCTTGTCAGTGTAGTGGTTAGTATGTAAGTCCTACACTGAGGATGGGCAACTTCCGACGTCCCCGTGGTTCTTTAACGTCCCTCTGGTTCAGGTTAGTGTAGTGCATGTGAGAGACGGGACCTACGGTTTAACGTCCTTATCCGAGAAGACGCGAAGGTCTAGCCATTTGCAGATATTAGAGCAAAGGCAGCACCTTCTCCTCAATTATTAGAAAAGACCCTGAGTGTTGGCCCGGCCGGGGTTTGAACTCCCAACCTCCCGAACATAAGCCCGGCGCTCTACCACTGCGCTAACCGGTCGTCGGTTCTCAACAATCACATTTGCGTATTTGTGTTTCTAAATCTGTTCTTATGACACACATGCGCACGTTTCATCCAATCAGCGAAGGCCCTTAAATGGTTGATAACAAAGCCTCCCCACGATGTGACGAGCCGGGGAGGTCTGGGTACGAGAATGCGTGTTTGAGTTTCCAAATCTGTTCTTATGACACATGCGCACGTTTCATCCAATCAGCGAAGGCCCTTAAATGGTTGATAACAAAGCCTCCCCACGATGTGACGAGTCGGGGAGGTCTGGGTACGAGAATGAGTCTTACCGGGTTTTACGCATGCGCTACACTCGTCACAGTGGACGTATCGTCTTCCATCCTAGAGAAAACCGTATAAATAGTCATGCATACAACAAGCATGAATGGCGAGTGTTTCATCGTCCTGCCCCTATATCTTACCTTGGATGTACAGTCGTTGCATTTTGCGCAGTGCGCATTCTCGGCAGAGACGTACCGCTGACACGGCTTACAAAACCTATGGGCGAAAAAAAAAAAATCAAATCAATGCTATTGGTCAGCTCTTGAGCATTCGTGAGATTCTTTTCTTATTATATCCGAGTTGTGTGTACTATTTCCCCTATTGTGAGGTACCGTTTTGTGTACTATTTCCTCTATTCTGTTGTATTGTTTGCTCCGGCAACCATTATTGAATTATATCGGGGGGAGGGGAAGGGGGTACCAGCTAAACCCTTCTTCAGGGATAAGCTATATCCCATATCGGAAAACCGCATTGGATCATACATACAGTATAGGGATTTGCGGTATACAAGTGCTAACATGTCGTTTTCATTTCAATTCATTTCAGTCTGTACAAAGTGAAGTGTATCGTCCCTACATACTTGTAACCCTCATCAGGAGGCAGTTTAATGGCGGCGGGAGAGATGTTTGTGAATATTCGTGCTTGTGTGTTCATTTCAGTCTATACATGTACAAAGTGTATCGTCCCTACATACTTGTAACCCTCATCAGGAGGCAGTTTAATGGCGGCGGAAGAGATGTTTGTGAATATTCGTGCTTGTGTGTTCATTTCAGTCTATCAATGTACAAAGTGTATCGTCCCTACATACTTGTAACCCTCATCAGGAGGCAGTTTAATGGCGGCGGGAGAGATGTTTGTGAATATTCGTGCTGGTGACCCACGTTTCGATCCACGAGCTTGCTTGCCTTTGAAATGAGGATGGTTATCGTAGTCGACCTGCATGAGAAGCAGAAAGGTTTCAAAACATTATCATTACTATTCTCAATCAAGAGTCCCTTGCTAAGAGTCAGCGCCAGAAAAGTTTCTATTTCCAGTAAAGCCACCGTTACACGGAGCAATGTTTTCTGCAACTTGTCTCGCAATAAGTTGCACGAGCCATTGCAGCGTGTAACACCCTCTGCAACGTCGCGAGACAGGTTGCAGCAAGTAGGATACGATTCTACTTCTCGCAACGTATTGCAACGTGTATCAGCGAATCTCGCAACTTGTCTCGCAATTTCGTTCCGAGAAGCCCTCTCGGGCTTCTTTGCGCTTATGCATTCTGTATCTAAATGGCGAACGACTTCAAAATTGGCGCGCAAATAGTAACAATGTTTGATACGTTCTCTAGAACAGGACCAGGTTCTCAGAGAGTCAGCGGCACAATCCCTAGGGAGTGCCCCCCCCGGATACGTTGCGAGGTTGTTTAGGTCCCTCTAAATGCGCCTGCGGTGATGACTCACAAATTAGTGCAGACTCACAGCGCACCCTGAATATTTGAACAGTTTATGTCAAGAAAAGGTAATAAAATATTCTCATTCAATGTGAAATAACTGAAATGAAAAAGAGAAACAAAAAAAAAACGAAAAAAATTCTCATTACCTACAAATAATGATTTTGTCAATGATGATAATAATAATTTGTCAAACATTTTTTGGTTCGAGAGCACAATATCTACAGGCCAAGGTTCATTCGACATGTATAAGTACTGTATGAGATAAAAATATTCATCGTCGCACAAGTTCTGCCTACTCAGCTCATGGATGTCTAGGGGCTTGGTATTTTTAAGAACATCTTTAACAATCGAGCCTCAAATTACTAAAAATGTAAGAACATTTGCCCTAAACAAAACATTTGTATTTATAAAAAGACTTTCATATTTTATTCTTCTATGTACAACTGTTTTTTTCTCTGTAATACATATAAAAGAGTTTCCAGATCATTTACACTTTTCATTGTTATTAATGAGGGTCTCGGGAATCTTTCTATTAAATTGGCTAATTCAAGTGTATTTTGAAGAAATCTGAGACTACATAAATAATTTTATTGTACAAGGTAACTCGAGCAAGGATAAGGGCTCTATTTGTTAGCAATAGTTTTGAGAATAAAGCAAATACACATGGACATCAAATATATGCTTTAATTTGTAAACACAGCTTGGATCCATGGGTTTGTTCGAACTGACAAAATGATTGTGCGTCGTATACTGTCCGTAACCCAAGCGGGGAGACTGTATTTGTCTTTGAAGGCCCCCTAGTAACAAAAGATTAAATTTCCGGCACTGGAAAACTGAAAGTGAAGAAAGGCGATAGTCAAGTCAAGAAAAAGGGTCGCGCGGACTTACATATTCAATCTGGCAGGTTTGTAAGAAATGTGCAAGACGCTCCTAATAGAAAACGATCCCAAGTAGTTTCACACTCCAAGCTCCGTCATCGCGTGAACATAAAGGTTTACATTGGTAAGATGAATGAAAGTGCATCTATAAACGGCAGTTCTTCTACAAATTCTACTTCTGACGATGTTCCCATGGGCAATCGCTCGGTCAGTGCGATATGTTTAGAGTCGATTCTAATGAGCTTGATTATTATCATGGCTTTGGTTGGGAATTCCTTAATTTTAACGGCAATTTATCGCTTCCGAACTCTTCAAACAACAACCAACGTGTTCGTAGCGAATTTAGCTGTGGCCGATTTATCTTTAGCTGCATTAGGAATGCCGTTCACTTTGGCTTCGTCTATCACATATGATTGGGTGTTTGGAGAAGCCATGTGCAAAGTACAAGCCATCTTCAACTCCGTTTTCTGCGAGGCTTCCATTCTTACATTAACATTTGTAAGTCTAGAACGTTTTACAGCAATATTACACCCCTTGGAATATCAAAGATACATTACTCCATTTAAACTAAAGATAATGGTTGGTTATATTTGGGTTCAAGCGCTTATTTGTGCAACATCCACGTTCGCTTTTTCAAGATTCAAGTTTTTGGAATTTGAACACATTTGCACCGTCGACTGGGCCTTCAATAGGGGATACACTTTATTTTTCTCGATTGTATTCTTTTTTGTGCCTTTTATCATCATGGCAATCTTTTATGCTTTTATTTTACGAACTGCTCTACAACAAAGGAGACGCATCGCGGCTTTACAGATTGGGGAAATTCGTAACAGCAGCAACAGACACGACAAGGAGAAACACCGCCAAACGAAAAAGGAACACAAAGCTACAATAATGATAGCTATAGTAGTGGGGAGTTTCTCCGCGTGTTGGTTCCCACATGCAATTGGGATTTTTTGTCTTTTGGACCCAAAGTGCAATTGGGATCAGAGTTTCTTTATAGCTACCACTTGGCTAGCAATGCTAAACAGCGCCTTGAATTCTGCCATTTACGGTCTTATGAATTCTAGTTTTAAACGAGCTTTCAAGAGTATTCTACTCTGCGATCGCTTTGTAAGTGATATGGATATAATAACAGTGTTGGGGAATCGCTCGAGAATTGACTCCCATATGTACGGCGAGAGGGGGCGTACTGACCAGTGAATGGACCGATCTCTATCATCAAATCATCTCTTGAAACTCGCCACTTTACCATAAATACAAAAACTATTAACGGAATCAAAATGGGAGTTCAGATGAGTTTCGGCGAAAAATACACCATACTTTTTTAATTAAGTCTCTTCCTTAATTAAAACTACAAATTTTACTTAAAATCAATAGTTTTTCTATACTCATCTGAATGATAATGATAGAAACATCTTTCTCCAGTTCGCATTTTTCTTGAAAATTCCTTTGAACAATATCAATCATATAATTGCGCGCGCTATACAGCGTGAGATCATGCAATTCACGATTACACGCGAGCTCCAATGTTTTTCATTAAAAAAGGATTTTGCTCAAAACGATGCGCGAAAAATAAAGCTGTCGGCATAATCTATCGTATTTACTCAGTTTACTAATGAAGCATTGTAATGGAACTTTCAATAATTTGTATTCCTTTCCGTTTATTCGTAGATTACGCGCGAAAGTTCTTGTTTTATTTACAAATGTTATTATGTTCTTTGTCATATTTGCTGTGTTCTCTCAATGAATAGCTCTCGATGAGGAAGTCTAGCCAATCGGAAAAGCAAGTTTGTCAACAAAGACAAGCAACATAAGAACCAAACAGACCTGTGTAATAATAAATATTCTTAAAAAGACAGTAGCCTCTTTACCGAAAGTCTAGAATACTAGAAAGTGCAAAAACTACTATTCTGCAATGGTCACAATTCTAGCGACGTTTTTCATGACATTTTGCTCAAATGGGAAAATTCATTTAAAGCCTGGTGCACACAAGCGACATAACGACATAAGGATGTTATGTTGCAACGAAAAAAGTACGGGAAAATAATTGAAACAATCAATATTTTCCATGGATCTTCATTAGATTACTTCACCAAAGCAATCTTATGTTATTTTTTGATGACTTCAACTTCTTGAAACCACTAAATTTTGTTCGCGTGACATGTTTCTTATGTCGTTATGTGTGCACCAGGCTTACCGATACTAAAAATGTCAACAGTACCGAAAGTTTATGTCCAAAACTGTCTTTTCGTCTCAGCCAAAGAATAATAAAGTACCAGTTTTAGTTCCATTGATTCTCATTCTCATTGCACTTGGCAGCAAATGAGAAAAGATATTAAAGTGCATGCAGATTTGATCCTTTTTTTCTCGATATCACTTCCCGAATAGACGAAAACCTGATTTTAATAATTATCAACTATCTCCCGAAAGGGGGGAGGGGGGCTGAATAGTGGTTTATATCAACCGGCGCAGACTCTGAGGGGACAGTTGTTTTAGTATATACCAAATCAGTAGATTAAAATACGGTGGATTAAACAATCCAAACATAGTATCGCTCGCGAAATGAGCCGCCATTTTGAGAGTTTTTTCAACACAGTAAATAGTGTTGGATATCTCCTATTTCAGGAACCAATAAGAGCACGCGAAAATGACTATTCACTGATTTGGCATTTAACAAATAGATCTAGTTTTGCGTGTGTGTGTATTGTAATAGATACACAGATGACGTCACAGAATGTCATGAGTTGCGCGGCTGTCGTTCATGACATTCTGTGACGTCTTCTGTGTATCTATTACAGTACATGCGCACAAAAAACGTTTTATACAAAAACACAAGCTATTTTTCTAAAGATGAATGAGCTCAAACAGTGCGCGCATTTCAAACTCGGTTTTGCTTGCATGCGCACGCTATGATTGTTGTAGTGTTGTTGTATAAAAATATAAAAAAGTTTTATTATTCGATAGTTGACTCCTCGTCAACTATCAGCTCATAGAAATCTCGAGCTCGTAATCTAATTGTTAAATAGTAATAAAACTACACCAACAAAGAAAGTTCTATTATCCAAACATATAGAGGCAAAACGAATTCTCTACATTCTTTTACATCATTTTGAACTGCCAAAAAATACAGCGCCAGCTAAAATGACGACAACAAAGAAACACAAAGGCCAGAGATGCAAATTGACTTTTTCCCTCCCTGTCAGTTGTACAATGTAGAAAGGAAACTTCATTAAACAGTTCCGTTCCCTAAGCCTGTTCGAGATTTTTCATAACTTGAGCAGGCCTGATATTTGCAGAGCTTCTCGTTATTGTGACAAAATGTCACTCAAGCAAAGCAGTTGGCTTAGAATAAATTCTTAATATATCTAAAACGCGCATTTCTTTATAAAACGCGGAAGTCTTCAACGAAACGTCCACATCGAAACGTCTAAAACATATTACTAGAGCTGATATTCTCACTAAGGCTGTCCCCATCCTTTTTATATTTGTGAGGTTTTAAAAAACACTTTTTGGATGGCCCTCAGCAAAACTATTTTGGAAATTCCCTGCGACTCTTGCTCATATACGGTCTTAGTGTCAGAACGTTTTTGTCAGAAATAAATACACACTAATAGGATGTGCGAAAATCAAAAGACTAAATCAGTATTCAGTAATGCTCACTGGATCCTCAGGCAAAGGGAGTATTTTCTAACAGCTTCAAACGCTTGACTGGCAGGGCCTAACATTAACTTTTTTCGCTAGGCGCCATTGGCAACTAATTAAACAATTTAGTCGCCAAAATGTAAAAAGATTTAGTTCCCACATAAACGTGGATCTCAGCAGAGCTCAGACAGATGGGGTGCCATTTGGCATCTATTCAGCTTGCCACGCCCCCACATTAAGTCATCATTGGCGACCATATGATCACAGTGTCGGGCCCTGACTGGACGTGTTCATCCTCCTTTATATCTATTCTGCTTGCCAAGCCCCCACATTAAGTCATCATTGGTGACCATATGATCAAGTGTCCGGCCCTGACTGGACGTGTTCATCCTCCTCTATATCTATTCTGCTCGCCAAGCCCCCACATTAAGTCATCATTGGTGACCATATGGTCACAGTGTCCGGCCCTGACTGGACGTGTTCATCCTCCTTTATATCCCCAAAATTGCACGCTTTGGGCAATCCCTTGTGAACTCGTTTGGGCAATCCCTTGTGAACTCGTTTGGGCAATCCTTTGTGAACTCGTTTGGGCAATCCTTTGTGAACTCGTTTGGGCAATCCTTTGTGAACTCGTTTGGGCAATCCTTTGTGAACTCGTTTGGGCAATCCTTTGTGAACTCGTTTGGGCAATCCTTGTGAACTCGTTTGGGCAATCCTTTGTGAACTCGTTTGGGCAATCCTTTGTGAACTCGTTTGGGCAATCCTTTGTGAACTCGTTTGGGCAATCCCTTGTGAACTCGTTTGGGTAATCCTTTGTGAACTCGTTTGGGCAATCCTTTGTGAACTCGTTTGGGCAATCCTTTGTGATCTCGTTTGGGCAATCCCTTGTGAACTCGTTTGGGCAATCCTTTGTGAACTCGTTTGGGCAATCCTTTGTGAACTCGTTTGGGCAATCCCTTGTGAACTCGTTTGGGCAATCCCTTGTGAACTCGTTTGGGCAATCCCTTGTGAACTCGTTTGGGCAATCCTTTGTAAACTCGTTTGGGCAATCCTTTGTGAACTCGTTTGGGCAATCCTTTGTGAACTCGTTTGGGCAATCCTTTGTGAACTCGTTTGGACAATCCTTTGTAAACTCGTTTGGGCAATCCTTTGTGAGCTCGTTTGGGCAATCCTTTGTGAACTCGTTTGGGCAATCCTTTGTGAACTCGTTTGGGCAATCCTTTGTGAACTCGTTTGGGCAATCCTTGTGAACTCGTTTGGGCAATCCTTTGTGAACTCGTTTGGGCAATCCTTTGTGAACTCGTTTGGGCAATCCTTTGTGAACTCGTTTGGGCAATCCTTTGTAAACTCGTTTGGGCAATCCTTTGTGAACTCGTTTGGACAATCCTTTGTAAACTCGTTTAGGCAATCCTTTGTGAACTCGTTTGGGCAATCCTTTGTGAACTCGTTTGGGCAATCCCTTGTGAACTCGTTTGGGCAATCCCTTGTGAACTCGTTTGGGCAATCCTTTGTGAACTCGTTTGGGCAATCCTTTGTGAACTCGTTTGGGCAAGCCCTTGCGAGCTGAGTCCATACTTTTCTCTCTCTTCCTTTACACATATACATTGTATATTTCTTTTATTTTTTTGCATGGCCCTTCTTATTCAATATTTAAATATATATTATAGAATCCAATATATACCATATAGCTTAGAAATAATTTTTACTACACCGTATTATTGTTTATCATTTTAAAATCCCAATGAGACCCACAGTGGCAAAATAAAGTATCATTATTATTACACAGAGGCTTCTAATATGCCTCCTCAGGGAAATTACTACAATTTATCAGGGCATCAGCATACCTTGTAATCCATCATTGGAGAGTTTGCAGTGAAGACTTTATCTGGGACTCCATGAAGTAGGGAAAGATGAATATTGTGGGCATTTCCTGATTCTCAGCATCTAATGAAGATATAAAAATCCCATAAAAATAGCTTTCAAAATACTCTTAGAGGACACTATAAACAAATGATAAACAGAGAACAAAATCAAACCAACTTGTTTAAAAAAAAACTGGGCGAAGGCAAACCACTTGGCTATATACAAACTTGAGATCTCCGGATCTCCACTTTTTTGTAGCAACAGATACCGTGTAGCTCGATATCGTGTATCTGTTTCTGTTTTACTTTTTTTTAGAAAAAGTGTAGGTTTTCCCAGGGTTTGATCATTTTTTGTCTGCAGGAATAAATAAAATGCTTGGCAATAATAAAATAAGATTAATGAGATATTTATATTTGCTTTCTTTAGTTACCCCTAAGAGAAGTTCACTTTCTGACCAGTTATTTTCCAGTATTTTAAAGGTTTTTTAATTCAAGCTCAATTTCAAGAGCTTACATAATAATATCATGCATCATTGTACTACAACAACAGGGTACAATAATTGTAAACATTGTACAACTACAACAATGTATGACAACGTTGTACAAGATTGTGCAATTACAACATTGTACACAACGCTGTAAGGCTAGTTTCCATAAAGTCATATCAGTCGTCCCACCAGTCGTATCAGTCGACCTTGAAACAATAGAAATTGGAATTATTCTACTGTTTCACGGTTTACTGATACGACTGGGACGACTGATACGACTATATGGAAACCAGGCTTTAGTGAGGATGGGAGTGGAAGTGATGCAAGAGACACGTGTGATTCAAGAAATAAAATCCATACCCTGCTACACATCTAGGATCTACACAACCTACTACCTACCTATTAATTGCATTTGTTACCATTTATGATATCCTAATGTATCAAATTTGGTGTTTAATGGATTAAAAGATTATTACCTACTAGAATTTTCAAATGAAGTTATTTGCATAGAAAATGAAACCTTTATCCTGTGGGGATACTGTACCAGTATTCTACCTAGAATTATACCCTTTTTATGGCTTGCAGTTTCCGAAATGGTTGCCCAGACCCTGAATGTATACCCTGTTATGACAGAGGCCTGGAGGATCAGCCTAGTCCATACATGAGCCATTCCATTTTATCCACACCCTCCCCCCCCCCAAAAAAAAAGGCTCTTCTGTAGGTATTTCCAAGGGGGTAGAGCAAGAATTTCCAAGAGGGTTACTAAAGAAAATGAACTTTCCGTAGGGGGGTGGGGGTGGGGGGATGCTTGCTCTCCTCCCACCAGGCTTCATCTCTTGTTTGGGGAAACATTTCAGTGAAAGACATTACCTCTCAAGGATGCCTGCTGTCTCCAGACTTTTTGATTGTACAAGCCAGAACCTCAACAAGTCCCCCATATGGTGGATCTATTACCAACACAAGTTTGTCTGTGTCTAGGAATTCCAAAATGTATTTTCACTTTCTGGCTTGTTGAAGAAATAGTGGTTGAACATGTTGTACCAGCAGAATTTTGAAGGATGAAAAAATTGTCCCTGAAAATAAAAAGAAGAGCACACAGGTACTGATTGGGAAACTAATTTCTGTAACAAAGTCTTTTTTTGCTCAATTTAATTGGCTGATGAACCACAGACTTTGACCAATCACAACAAGATTAAAGTTCAAATGAGCCAATGAGTCAAGTTAATTTAAAAATTGCATACCCTAGGAAGAAAACCTGGGGTTTCCTGGTGTATTCAGGAAGGCTGGGGTTTTATTCCTCAAAGGGTGAGGGTGCTTGTCGGGAACTTTCGATTTTACCCCTAAAAGGTACCAACAAGCCTGAATTTCGAAACCAGTTCCCTCTTAATTTTCTCTCACATTTGTTTTTACGAGGGAAAATACATCTGAAATTCAGGCTACCAACAGGTGTGATATTGATAAACCATTGTTGCTTGATTTGCTAGAACGGACCCCTAAGAGATCCCTATCTGGAAAAGTTTTCGAATTTTACCCCCTAAAGAGGCCTGATTTCAAACCCTAAAAGGTACAATGAGCACCCCCTCCCCAAAAATAGGGTAGTCCTTCCCAGGAAGAAAACACTCATAGACAACTGGACAGAGTGTCTAGTTGGCAATGAAGATGCTCTTAAAGGCCCATAAGTACCCAAGTCGCTTTGCAGGCTCACAGAGAATAAAACGCAGTTGAAAACTCTACGCAAATTTTCAGTTTGAACTTTTCAAATGCGAAGAACAATAGGAACCCCTTGGAACCTACTGTATCAGTCAGTCACAGCTGTTGAATGACAATAGATCCAATTGAAAACAAAGCGCAAAGGTTCCCGGTTGCGTATGGGCCTTTAACAATGGCCACATTCTATGACATCACCATAACTTAATTTATTTATATTTCCATTAGAAAACTTCGGCAGACAAAACTTGGATAGGGTTGTTTAATATGCAGTTGGCAAGGGGGCTACACCATGATGGTCACATGCTGTGATGTCATTGATGACACCACCATTACGGTACCCTGCGAGCAGTGGTTTCCTCCTCTCTTAGGCCAACAGCGAGCGAAGGAGAGGAACCACTGCAAGCAAGCATTTGGTTTTCCATGGAGTAACACATGTGACCTTGACCTTTCACGTGACAACTTCTGGCTAGATTCTCAGCCAGTTTTCCATCTCTGAAGTGTTCCATTTCCTCCAAAAGATACAGATAAGCTTACTATGCCTTTGCTTCCCCAACGTAACCCATAGGTCACAGAAACTTACATATCTATAGTCAATATCAAGAAGTAGGCTGTCCAGGGGTTTCTCCTGTTTGTCTTGCCTTGACTGTCTAGCTGAATCTTTTCATGGATCCTGCAGTTACAATAACACATTGATACAGTACAAAACAAAAAATACATACAGAGATCAGGCCATTGAAGGCCTATTACTGTACATTGTGTGATTCCACAAAACATCCATAACCCATGGTATGATGAGAAAATGAGAAATATTGTGCATTTGACCTCCACTCTTCTGGAATTTCCATACTTCCCATACCTGGGTGCTATTACATGTGCTGTGGGTAATACCATGTATGGTACTATTAATATTGAATCTATTTGAAGACCATTGTACCTTGGGGTCCCTATACAGAGCACTTTCTTGAATCCAAGCTTTCTGATTGTATTGACTATAAACTGTGTTGCCTTTGTTGAAAACAGATATTGCTGTAAAGACAAACATTAATAGGCCATAATTCAAAACTGTATAATATTATTATAGACTTTTCAAAAGACAACCAAATTAATATGCAGCTGGTTGGTTGAGGGACACTGTGGAAACGGTCTTGATGGACATTTTTCAGACAAAAGAAAATTCCACTGGAAAGAGATTTTCCTGATTTGCAGCAATTGCCTGTGAAACATTTGTTTTTTACACAAACAATACCTGATTACTTACAGCCTCAGATTTCTGATTCTCCAATGGTCTCAAAGAAATGTTGGTTTTGTCAGGTCCTCAAGCTTGTCACCACTGACAACATCATGTCCCACATGGGACTCAGTGTCACCTGTCACTAGAACTTTACATTGGTGGCAAAACAACCACTTGCAATGTCCATCAAATACTTTGTTCTTTTTGAATATTTGCACGAGTTCTTTTGTTAGACTCATTTGTTCTTTGAGGGGCCTTGACCCCTGTATTATTTCCTGGTGAGCATTTCTTCTGGTTTCAGATACAGATTCATCTTTCCACTGGAAGAAAGAACAGTTCTTTCTGTCTCGGCAGGCAGAACAAGCATAGAACTTGCGAGGAGGGTGGCCATCTTTGAAGAACCTTTCAAACAGCAGCATTGGGCCTGTCGACAATCAAAGGCAGGAATAACAATTAAAGATCCTGCATCTAATGGATGTGACAGTGGTATGATACAGTAAGAAAGTTTCAAAATAACGCCATAATTTTGCTGATCTGACTACATATTGTAATGTAACACAGTGTGGGTTGGTGGGGATAACTAATAAAAACTTCCATAGTTTGTGAAGTGGTCCAAGGGTAATGAAGATCTTATTATGCAGCTGCCCATTATATATAGTAACTGTTCGATCCTTCTTGCTATCTGTGTGCAGTAAGGGCATAGGTTATTTTGTCTCTTATGTAAACATTCTACAAGTGAATGTTCCGTTTAGTTCAGTCAGACGAAGTAGAAGAGCATATTTTTTTCTGATCACTCTTTGTAATCTTCCTAATCCTTTCGTTGTTTCTACTTGCCATCAATCTATAGCCATATATTTCTAATCTACGTTTCTTTGTTTTCTTATAAATTATTGCCCATTCACGTATACAAAATTTCATACAGAAGTTGTTTTCGCTAACACGTGCCAAAACAAATTTATCACATACCATGAGGGCATTCCGGGATCTCGGAGCCTTCTTCCTCTAGTAAACACACGTCGACTCCAGCACGAGATGTAGCTGCGTGAACACTCATGGTTTATATAACAACAAATTGGCAAAACAATTCCAAAACCAAGGAGATAGAGGAACAGAAACCTCGCACAAATTTAGCCCGCGTGTTCCGCCATCTTGGCCGAGAAAGTGCGATGGACTGGTAACGAACTTGTTCCGCTCATTCCACAGGGTGACCACGGGGAGTGCTCCTGGGGGATTTTGTCGGTGGCAAGCCTTTTATTTAGTTGACTTTCGCATTCTACATTTCTTAATTTTAATTTAGCTGAAGTATAACAAGTCGTAGTTTTAAATGCCATGCCTTCCATGGTTCTCAAGATGTTTTATACATCCTCGGACGCCTATTGACCCATCCTGTGATGGATACGTTGACAAAAAACTGGAGCAAAAAGAACTAATTTCATATCGGTCCTCCCTAAAACACGAGTAGTAAACAAAATCTATCGAAACATACTACCAGAAAATATTCAGATGAAAGTCGAAATGGGCTTTGGCAATAAACTTGAATTTTCACTGCATTTTACATTTCCCGCGTGTAGTATCGTGGCCAATAAAACAGTTGAATAAGGCAACCTGTCACATCTTTCCAGGGTCTCCATTGTTCTGTGACATGTAATAGCGACCAGTGGCGAGGGGACTTGGACTTCTTTAATTATTCAAAACAAAACCTTGATTTTGTCACAACAATTACACTAAACATGGCGTAAATATTTTGGTTTTAAGATCTCTTTCTGGATTTAACATGCTGGCTAGCTATCAAAGGGGAGCGACATCTTAAATACAAGGTAAATGCTGGACGTGTTGTGGTCATTAATACTTGGATAGGGATTGTGAATACTGTGTCATGCATGAAAAGATATTGATATATTTTACGACAGAAAGCTCCCCAAAAAGACAATTCTACTACACTAAATAACTAGCACACATCACTAGAGAAACCCGCACATTTCTTAATTTCCTGTTCTCTTTCCAATTGTATAGGTTACTGACATTGTCAAATAATTATGAGGCCATTTTAAAGAATTTTCATAACTATTTTCCTGCATGTAACCAGGATGTACTTAAATACGGAGCTTTCTTCTCGAGCAGAAATAATTGCGCCAAGTTTTAGTTACTTTCTAATCTTTATAATGCATTTTGTCTTGAACGAAATGGGCGTGTTCAGATATGGGCTGCTGAACGATGGAGCACCACAGGAGCCTGAAAAACTGTTCTGTCTACTTAGGTACCATGCATGTATATCGTTTAAAAAGGGTTGTTGAGTTCAACATCCTTTTTCAGCGCTATTATTCATTCCCTTTACCTCCTTACAACTCAAACCCACGCCAAACTTTGGTTCTGGTTTATTTGTATTATTTTTGTTCACCAGCTAGGGCAATGGCAGATAACCCAGTCCCCCGATAAAACAAGACAGGACAGCATGGAGGGTCGGGTTGTGTTGATGCTATTGATTGTGTGGCTGTCCGGTCTTGGCGCTTCAGTTGGTAGGTTATAATGCATACATAAGAGTGGATTTCAGATGAGTGTCGAAAAATTAACGCAAAGAAAATACACTTTCAACAACGAAACAACCAGCCAATCAGGGAACGAAGTAAGTACGGCTTGCGTTTAGTCGTGCCCCAAGAAAACAAGAGACACTGTGTGTTTGGTTTTTCTCCTCATTCTGATTGGCTGACAAAACAAAGACCCAAGTCATGAACCAATAAGGACGTACAGAGAACGCAAAATTTACTTTCAGTCATATGAAACCCACCCTACCTATACAATAAACATTTTTCTGCTAGTATATTGCATTAGCGCGGCAAAAAAACTGCTGACGTTAGCAGGGGCGGGTTTAGGGGGAGAGGGGAGCGAGGGGGCCGCTCCCCCCTTTTCTCGAGAGATTTTTCCATACATTTACTGTATTTGCTAGAGGAAATTTGAAATGTTTTGTCCCATGTTTTTCACTACCCCCGTCCCCCCCCCCCCCCCCCCCCACATCCCCTTTCTGCAATTCCTGGATCCGCCCGGGTTAGAGAGCCAGCTACTCAGACTATGGGCAAGGGAAATGGTAATTTACATGCTTAGTTATTTGCAGTTTATGTACGTTGAACATAGCATGTACTGTGCATGATTTCAGCAAAGAAGCATGACCGGCATGAAAAGCGCAGGCTACACGTGATTCACAGAAACGGAAAATCTATAGAAGGTAATCAATATGGGCATTTAAATGAGCTTTGTCATCAGAGTTTTAGGCTTCTGGTTTAATGTAGTGAGCTGTCATCCTAGTCGCACGAAATAAGCATCTTCTAGGTTCGCTAGATAACCTTTACAGCTAAATTCATTGTTTCGCACTGCGCAGTTTAAAAATGTCGACTTTAGTTTGAATTTGGGGTTTTACTGTTCCGCCAGTCAAACCATCTAAACCAATCATGTCTCGCCTTGTTTCGTCTAGTGCACTAGTATGGCTTTCTGTCACGACGAAAACCCAGCTGGTGCAGTCAATAGGCCATGCATTTGCACTAGCCGGGTCACGTGACCTCAACTACCTCTTATAACGATGTTTTGTCAAAATCAATTCCAGAAATACAAAGAACCAATTGATATTAGTCAGAAACCCAAGTTTCAGTTTAAAATCTCTAACCTGGAGCAAATGGCAGCGAGTTGAATTTTCAAGATTTTATTCAGAATGTATGGGATTTGGGTCACGTGACCCAGCTAGTGCAAATGGCCTATTGCACTAGACAAACAGTGCAAGGACCTGATTAGCTAATATCACAATGGAATCAAGTTGACTGCACTAGCTGAAACAGGACAAGGACCTGATTGGCTAAGATCACAATGGAATCCAGTTGACTGCAATAGGCGAAGCAATGACCTGATTGGCTCAGATGGTTTGACTGACAGAACAGAAAAAACCCACAACCAAACCAAGTTTGAAAATTCTCAGCGCGAAACAATGGTTGTGGCTTCCTACTCGTTTCTTAGAAACACAAGTTTCTAAAATACTGCACACTTTTCAGATGCTGATGGAAACGACGATTCTTCCTCTTAGTAATATACTCTATTGCGATGCTATAACGTTTTGTCTAAGACACAAATCTTTCTCTTAGTAACAGACTCTATTGCGATGCTATAATTGTCTAAGATATGCTTTCGATTGATTTCCCTGGATGCAGATCTCGTATCCATGGGGAAATTCTATGACCCACATGACTTGAACGGTCTCGTAGAAAGCGTCAAACCCAAACTGATCGAAGAGTCACACCAGGAGAGAAGTAAGTAGTAGAACAATGACCATATAGTAGCTAGATGTTATCACGAGTCATGATACAGCTCTCGTAAGATCTAAACCAATCCACGATAATAAAAAAGATGGCGCCGCGCGGTGCATTCTGGTAAAATCGACATGCTGTTGCCAAGGGCACCCAAAACAATCATGGCGGCGGGTTGTTTACACAACATGTCGATTTTACCAGAATGCACCGCGCGGCGCCATCTCTTTTATTATCGTGGATTGGATTGATACCCTCAGTGCAAAACAATAGGTCATACAATATCAATTACACAAGATCTTCCGAGAATTTATGACCTTGATATCATAAATTGTTACTTACTTAGTAGATTTCATTAGAAAGGGTGCCAAAATATTAGTGAAATTGCAAAAAGGACAATTGGTTGAACTCTAGAGAGGATATAGCTTTGTTTGTACGTCACGGCGTGCAACAAAATAGGCGTATGATGTGGAAATGCATGCAATGTCGCTCGCAGAAACGCCTTGGGACCTCGAATGCGGTCATATGGCCCTTTACGAGCTGCGATTTTTGCGGCGATCAGCAACATTACATCTCTCAGTGTGACCGCGGCCGGTGTTTTGGCAATGCGATATTTGTCGATTTGTTGGTGGCTGAAAGAATCGCACCCGCATCGCAGTGGAATATGCCACGCATCGCAGTGGAATCGCCACGCCATAGGACATCACCATAAAAATTGCACCTCAAATCGCAGCGTGTGAACGAGACTTTATAAGCAACTTCTTTCCCCTCAGTGATGCTGCAACAGAACGGAATAGAGGACATGTATCCATTAGACGCGACAGTCGAATACGGGCACAGAAAACGCCTCCCGAAACCTATAGAGGCCACGGAAATAAGGGACGAACACACAACGAGAAACTACGCTGAGCCGGACAACGAGGGCCAATACAACCTGAAGGACATGCCGGAGTACAATGTAGAGACGAAAGCGGACTATAAGGGGAATGAAGAGGCAGCCGAGTGGCTTATGAATAACCCAAATAGGTTTGTGATCAGGATATCATAGCTTGGATGACGCACCCGCCAACCGTGTCTTCGCTTTTTGTTCACGTTCCAACACTTCCAAAACACTTCCATAACCATTTCGTAGATTCCCCCATAGGGAGACTCCCATATAAAAAAGTTAAGGGGGCTCGCCAGGGACAATGAAATTGAGAGATATCAATATGGGCGCGGCTCTTATAAATTATAACTTACTAGCAGTATCTTTATTTATAAGTGCTATTATTATTATTATTAACCAATATTTCTACAGGATATGTCCCTTCAAACTGAAGCTGGTATCACTGGGGGTCATGCTCTTTCTTGAAAAGATATCTTGTTTCCTTAGTGGGATGATGTATATCTTGATTGATATTGTTCCGGTCCGATTTGATTTGATTCTATTTTTCCAGGTTCAACGTGATGCCCGAGGAAGACTCAAAAGGACTGTACGAGGACGTGGATCCCACCAAGGAAGGTGAAGCGGATGACGCGACGATTGACAAGGAGGCATCTAAAGAGAAATACCAAGACGAGAACGAGTCAAATGAGAGTTTCTCCAAGGGAGGCCAATATATGGACGACTACCCTAAGAATGACCCAGATGATTCGGCGGCCATTTATTCCAAGTATCAAAAATTCGCCGACAGTTTGGACACTAGTGATGGGATTGAAAATATGAACACCTATAAGGCAGAGTCCAGGCATCATAGTTTGGATACTAGTGAAGGGAATGAAAATATGAACAGTGAACTAGAAAATGAAGCAGAATCGCGACATAATAGCGAGCTTGAAGAGAAAGTCTCCAATGATGTCCCTAGTGAGAAGGAGGGCAAAAATGAAGACAACGTAGACAACTACGCGGGTGTTGCCCATGGCAACAGTGACGCCGGAAATGACGTAAATGAGGAGAATAATGGGAGAGGAAACGAAGAGAAGGAGGAACGGAAAGAAGTGTCGGACATGTTGAAGGCTAGTAAAGCCATTGAGCAAATGATGAAGTCTTTTCATATGAGGAAAGATGATGATGAACATAGAGCAGAGGAAAGTAAACACAGAGCAGAGGAAGATGCAAAGGATGGTGAACACAAAGCAGAGGATGGTGAACACAGAGCAAATGATGGTGCAAGAGAGGAGGAAGATGGCGCGCGAGGCAAACAAAGCCCCATGGATGTAATGAATGGATTCTTAGACAAGGCAAGAGAATCGCCCAAGCTTGTCCCCGTGTATCGCATGACTCACAAGCACAGGATGAGTCATCTGAGGCGGAAATCCCCCATCAACAGGATGGGGACAGTCAGGCATCAAGTCCACTTGGTGAGGTAATGATAGAAAACACGAAATTTATTATTGTCACAAAATACAAAAATGATCTGAAATTGTAAAAGAAAGTAATATGGAAAATTAAGATAAGGACGTCTATCCGCAAGGTTATGGCTAAAAGGGATGACTGAGAAGGACGTGATTAATAATTCATAGGCGTTACGGTAGAACGAACCTACATATGTCATGTTATGCACTGTAGCTTCGTTATATTGTTATTCCTATGAATTATTAATTTCCATTGTTATTCCTATGAATTATTAATCAGGTCCTTCTGAGTCATCCCTTATAGCCATGACCTATCGGCAAGTTTGGTCCAACACATTTTGGAATCGTTGGCCAATCACAGCCGTTCAAAGCGAGAATTCCAGGGAAGTTATGCATGGTATTGGAGATGTGCATTTTAGAAGAGACCCACTTGACCTCCTGTAGGGTAGAGTGAGATAGAGAGGTCCTTTACAGGGGGTGCGGATCTCTTTGCGACCGATTTCTCTCACGTGAATCACTTAATCCTCCTCAATTTTAAGCAAGACACCAGAGTGGAAGAGCCTCAGGCCCAGGCCCCGCTTGGTATGTTAAAGGGGATCAAGGAGGAGATGATTCACCGTACGTCAAGCGAGGCTACAGGGGGCACAGGGAGCCCGCTAAGTGAGACTCCCAGCGACGGAATGCGTAGTGAATCAGCTGAGGCGGCGCAAAAACATGGTGAGCATGAATGACTTAGTTGTATATATATTTGCGACGGGAAAGCAGGTGCTCGTCAGGTCCCTCCTAGTGGCGTCGAGGACCCTGCTATTTGAAGATCCATCTCCTATGGTATTTCCAGGTCCTTACCCCTCCTCTGGAATTGCTAGGTCCTCAACCCCATCCCGTAGAATTTCCAGGTCCTCAACCCCCTCCCTTGGAATGTCCAGGTCCAACCTCCCTCCCTTGAATTTCTAGGTCCTCAACCCCCCTCCCCTGAAATTCCAGGTCCTCAACCTCCCTCCCCTGGAATTCCCCGGACAGAAAGTGCCATTTTGTGCTAATAGGCCTTTTGCAGTTCGTCTGTCACGTGGTTGTACTGGAGAGCAAAAAAAAAAAAACAATTAAACGTATCTGATCTGTAATTCTTTTACCTGCTTTTTCTTTGCGATTTCGTAAACAAGGCAACTAAAAAGTTTGTTTGCTCTCCAGTCATGCTCGGTTGATTTACCCTTGGGAATGTAGAGGTCTATTCATAGGCACATGACTGTTCAGCTGCAAATGGCCAATTAGCCATGCTCTTTCCCTGCAGATATCAGCGGTCGGTTTGGGGCGTGGAATGGCTGGACCACGTGCTCGGTATCATGCGGTAGAGGTTCTATGATGCGGGCCAGGTTATGCCGTACCCTACCGTGTAAAAGTAGCGACCTCTACCAGACAAAACCATGCGTGCTGGAAATCTGTCCTAGTAAGTGAATTTGTATTCTATTGTTAACCCTATTCGGAGTAACTTTCCTTCTGTACTGTTAGTTGTAATCGGGTATAAAATACCATCTACCTCTATAAGTGAGGGTTGGTTTTCACTACGACATAAGCGACATAAGCATAAGCATAAGAAGAACGGAAGCCTTTGATCCTTATGCTTAAGCTTATGTCTAGTGAAAACCGCACTAAAGAAAATAGTTAGGTTGATCCTTATACTTATGCTTACGCGTGTGCTTATGTTGCTAGTGAAACCCAACCCTGAAGGTTGTCGTGAGTATCAAATGTCTGGTAATAGTACATGGAGAGCAAGCGGAAAACAGCAACCAAAACAACAATAGCAATAACGAAAGCAACAACACAATATATTTTCCCTGGAACTTGTTTAGCAAGCCATAACAATGCACGCACTTTATGACGTATGTGAACAAACCTGAATAGTTTTGAGCCTAGTCCTCACTTGCGCAGACGCAAGCGAACGCCGTCTAATGGCATGCAAGATGAAGTTTCTGTGTTTCAGGAACGCGCTAAACGAGTGCAAGGGCAACTACTAAACTAGCCTGCTCGCAGGCGTTGGAGGGTAGTTTTAGGTCGAGAAACGCGAGTTTGCTATCGCTTGGCCGCCATCTTGGATTTGTGACAAAATGTCACAAATCCAAGATGGCGGCCAAGCGATAGCAAACTCGCGTTTCTCGACCTAAAACTACCCTCCAACGCCTGCGAGCAGGCTACTACTAAACAGGATAAACAGGATATTTGCATTTTACCACGCAACATTCCGCGCAACATTCCGCGCACTTGCTTTGTTACATTATTGTGTAAGCTAGTGTTATAAGCCGTTCGTTAAAAAGCGCGCGGGAAATAAGGGTGGGACGAGCTAGAATTATAAGTATAAATCAACGCATTAATATATCTATTGATTTGGCTTTTTGACGTTTTTAGGCGAGTGGATAAGGGAATCGTTAGACGCGCATAACAATCTGCGATCCCGACATCATTCCCCGCCTCTAAGCTGGTCCCGGTACTCGCAGCGAAAGCCAAGAAACTGGCGAGAGAGCTAGCGACTCGGGACTACATCGGCTCTCAAGATCTCCACGAGGGCCGAGGCGAAAACATCGCTCAGGTTCGGGACGTCCCGAACTCTTTCCGACTAGCTGAGAAAGCTGTCAATCAGTGGTACAAGGAGAGCCGAGCGTATAGCTTCTCTTATCCCGAGCTCTCGTCGAAAGATCGGCACTTCGTGCAGATGGTCTGGCAAAAGACGAAGACTGTCGGAATGGCGTCGGCAAGGAGCCCGAATGGGGAGTACTCGTTTGTCGTAGCATTGTACGGAGGGCCGGGAATAAATGGCAGGACATTGAGAGCTAATGTTCTACGAGCTGGTAGAAGTCATGATGTATATACTACTTTCAGAGATGCTATTCCGAGACACGAGCGAGTCGATAACTACAAACAATAAAACAGTCCATCGAAGGAGTTCAGTTTCCATTGATTTGTAGAGGATAAGCCGCGTGAGCCAACGGATAATCTCTGACAGAATTTAATTCATAACTCAAGCACCACATTGTTCACTTTTTTGCTTACCAAGACTTTTATTGAGAATTTTTCCCCACAAACATCGCGGTATTTTGAGAGCCTTCATTTGCCGCGAAATGGCTTCCTGATTTATCTGCTCGATCATAAAATGGAAAAGACTCCTCTCTTTCCTCTATTTAATTGTTGTTTGAGGGAGCAAAATAAGTCAAGAGAGAGACGCTTGTTTTAGTCGGGGAGCATATGTCGAATAAAGATGTCCCGTGGGCTTTTGATGAAGAAAGCAGGCAACTAGCCTAGTTATGTTCTTTGGACCTTCAGGAACCAGAAAATCTTTGTTGCCAATCTTCAAAATCGCCGAGAGGGTATTTAAGGGGTGTTTTAAATGACCCATAGCTTTCAGCATGGAAACGTGGCTGAAAACCTAAAACTGGTCATAAATTGTTCCTAAATCACGAAAACACGTACAGACTTGGCAGAAATATCACGTTCAGTGTTGTGAATACCATAGATTGGGTTTTGCCTCTAAGGGGGGTCACATGATCATTTTAGCATGAAAGCGAGGCTGAAAACTACAAATTCGCTTAACCATCAAATAAATCAATAAATAGCATTGAGATTCACCATAATTACCTATGAGGACGACACCGATCCATGTGAAATTATATTTTTGTTATTGGGGTCACGTGATCTTTATAGCATGAAAACGAGGCATCTGTCGTACACAGGTAAAGGGCAGTCGATAAAGTGATTAGAACTGCGGTAAATCTCCCCTTCCCTACAAAATTATATATTTCTAGCAAAGATGTCGAATTGATACTTGAAATCTTGAAACTTTTGCATGGAAGCGAGACTAGAATAAAATTTGAAATTATGAATGATGAATTGACTTCTCGACAAAAAAAATCAGTGTGCTTCGTATATTATTTGTTTTAAACAAAATATAAGGAAAAATCGGCAAGGGTTCTTCAGGGCAATAAACAGTTGAGAGGACTAGGTTCTAGGCATCTTCTGTATGTACTGGTCAGCAGGCATTCTCTTCAAAGTAGGAGTCCGCCATCTTGCTTTACAGACCATGTAGCAACTGAAAATGACGGATGAAAAGCAGATCGATTACAGTGTTTGCCTAATCTGCAAAAGAAAACAAGTGAACAGCTTGTCGAAATCCTTCATCTCACGATAAGGTATTAACATATGTTAAAGAATGGGCTAGTTATGAAGATAGTCGATATTTTGATTTGTGGGCAAAGTTGGAAACAATTCCAATTGAAGAAGTGAAAAGCCATGCATCGTGGCACAGAAGCTGCTATCAAGATACGGTTCACACTAACAAATTGAAGAGAGCAAAAGAAAGGTAAGAAATATTTTCTCAAGATTCAGACAAAATAAACTTCCGATGTTTTTTATTCATAATATTGTTTTTAGTAGATCACTTTAAAAAAACAAGTGCAATATGATTTGCCTAGGTACGAAAGGCAACTTGAAGGACCTAATGAAACAAGAAGAAAGGTGGCGAAAGAGTCATACCAACTTACCCGATCCAAAACTTCTCCATTTGATAAGAACTCTTGTTTCTTTTGTGAAGAACCAGAGAGTGACAAGCAGCACTCCATATGGTGAGCACGTTTTCAGCTGGTCAATCTCTTAATGATGCAATAAGTCTTTCCGGTAATGACGTTTTACGCGTAAAACATAGTGCTGCGTTGAGTGCAAATGATGCTCTTTCAATAGACATCAAGTACCATAAAAATTGCTGGCTAAGAAATGTCAGCAATGTGTTAAGGGCTAAGCAATCTTCGGCAGAGGAATCTCGATTGGATTTTATTAGCGAGGCGGCAGCAAGAATCGAGTTCCTTGCAGCCACGGAGACTGCTTTGAGAGTAGTATACAAAGTAAGAGTTTTAGCGCGGGCGGATCAGGGCGGATCTGAGGATCTGCCCTAGGCACACGTGATCATGTCATACGTATTCATGTGATAGGTATATCTAGGCCGGAAGTGACGTCATTATTGAAAACAATAGGCTGCCCAGACTTGCCCGCTCATCGGATGGGCTTGCCCAGACATGCTCAAACCGGAGATTGGGATTATTTAAGAGGGTTCAGATGTCAATTCATCTTTGAGTAGTTATATAACATGTTTGATTAGTTAGCTTTTTATTGGATAATTAGTAGTTAGAAATTATAGTATACTTTTATCGTACTAATTGCTAGATAATAATTTATTTTGAATTATTTATAAATTATATATAGCATAGTTGTAGTTAATAATATCACACAACAACGATAGATGGATGATATATTTATTAGTAATATAAATAGGTGTAGGCTACAAATAGGAATACAACACTAATATAGATTTTATATAAGACTGCAATACATATAAACTATATGGAAATCCTATAATGTCCATAAGCTAGAGTGGATATAGGAATGCAAAACTATCAATTTTTCGATACAAGAGCAGGATCTAAACTATAAAAGATATATACAACATCACAGCTTTATGCGGATGTATTCTAAAGAAGCTGATATCAATCCGATCTTTCTTCTTCTCTTATTTTTGCTATTATACAGGTTGTAGGCTAATATACACATGCGTTTCAAAAATACTTCTAGATACTACTATAAACACATGATATTAGTATTCTCAAGAGTTGTTGATCCTAAAGTGTCCATAGGCTAGAGTATCGTATCCATTAGAAAGAACGTAGCGTTTGTCATCATATGGGGAGAGACTGATCTTGTTTAAAGTGATGGTGTAGAGTTGATGATTCTCACTTCGGATCTGATTCATCCGAGCCATTTGCACTTGCTTGTCAAAGAGACATGTTTTATAATCGTGATGACGTATCACCCTCTTGGTGACATTCTTGGAGATGCCTTGGCAGTTTTCTTTCTACAGGCTTGCTGCTTTCGGTGTATAGGATGGAGTACATCTTGGGACGGAGACCAATAAACTCTTCAATTGGGATTCCATGGGTCTCATCCTTCATCTTGCCGAGGACTTTCTTATTTTTTGAACGGTATAGGAAGTGATCGGTGGGGTACTCTGACGTGTCGAAAAGATCCAGATCCTGTAGGAAGTCATGGTACAGGTCTTCTGTCTTGACGTCATAACAGAGGGAATCTGTGTCTGTGAAGAGGAGTTTGCAGCGGGACCCGTACTTAGGAACCATGTAATTGTAATGGAAATCATACATCAAGACTTTGGACAGGTCAAGGATAGAAAATCCTACATAAATAGGACGATTCAGGTACAACTTCGTTTTTCTCATGTTGATGGCGGCAAGATCTTCAGAGAAGATCCGGAAAGAGTCAAATGCGGGGGATGCACTCAACTTGGTGAGTTTTTCTTGGTTGGTGATAAGCTTGATGTTGACTCTAAGACGAAGATTCTCCATGGTCTTTCCAAACACAGCATTGTTCATCAGCTTGAAGAAATCCTTCTCAAAGTCGTTTGAGGCCTGCTTTCTCTTCTGAGTATTGAAATCGATGTAGGGTTTAAGCCATGTGCTCTGCGCAAACCCTAAGATGCGATGAATCTTAGTCAGTCTCATACCGAGGCTGAGGTACAGCTTCAAATTCCGGTAATGGAGGATATACTGCGTTTTGTTCTGGAGACTGGGTACGAGTTTCGGGACGGGCGCACCACCAAGGTGAAGCTCTTCATTGAGTTGTTGGCAGTAGGGGGATAGCATGTCAGCAGTCACCTTCATTTTCTCTGGCGCTAAAGGATAGTCGGAATGCCGATCATGTAGCTCTTCAGAATATTCGAGATCCACTTCGAGTATGAACCCATCTTCGCTATCATCCGACACCTCCATTACATCAAAATCACGAACTTCCTGCTCCGACAACCACGCAAAGTCATGGGTTGGCAGGGATTGGCTCATAGCCCAACCGTACAGATTGTTAGCGTCCAGGTATGATATGTAATTTGTCTCCACTGCAGCATCATAGTCAGGCACATACGGGTTGTTAGCTTTGCTGTAGCGGTTACTAATCATAGAAATACCGCCTCGAATTCCCTTTTCCATAAACAGATACATGTCAGGGTCGGTCAAGAGCTCGAGCTCCACCTCGGTCATTTTGAGACAGGCAGCCAAGCCAGCGAAGGAGAAGTGAAGAAATGGGCGGGGTCCAACTGATAGTAGTTGAGGCAGATATTTCGAAAGTTTTCAAACACATCAGCCAAGAGCAGGACGTCGGAGAGAAGGTACAGGTCGTGGTAGTCTCCAAGATTCTGAAGCTCAAATGTGGTAAACACTGTTTGTGCATGCTCGTAGTCCTCGTCGCTGATATGTTGATCTGTGAGTTTGCTGTAGAAGATCTCTTTCGGAGGGAGTTGTGGTTCCTGAAACTTGCACACATCATCCATATAATCATAGGGGTAGACACCTTTCCTCAGTAATAGCGGGACTTTGTCTGCCGCAGTGTATTTCTTGAGAACTTGAAACTTGGCATCGCCCTCTTTGGCTAGATTAGATACGAGTTTGTCCAATGACGCGTTCATAAATTGCAAAGAATCAATGAAATCCAATTTCCCCAGCGAGAAAGAAATGTACTTCTCGATGTTATTGGGAATACAGTTGATAGGTTTGTTCTTGATCTTGCCGAGCCCCTGCATAATGAGGTGCGAGTCGTAGCCCCGCAGATTATGGAGAACAACAGGAACGCGGCCAGTGAACTGGAAGTTTAGATTACAAGCATTGTGTGCAGCTCCTCGGAATTTGCCAGTCACGTGGCAGTGATCCCTCACTCTGTCAGCTCCTAGTTCATTCCGACAAATATGACACAGGGTGGCACCCTGGAATTCCTCTTCTTCTTCAGAGCTGAGATCCATGGGGATGATGTCTTCAAGTATAACCTTTATGCGCTCTTCTTCTAGTTGTAAATACTCAAGAAATTTGTCAACGGTATCTTCGCCGCGGTGGACTACAGGGGGTTGACAGTAATCTTCCCGTTCAGATACCACTACGTAAGAAAAGCCGCAAGCCTGGTGGTGCTGGAATTTCTCTGTCGATGACTTCTTCGGGTCAGGAGAGGTGGATTCGATTTTGGTTGTTAAGCTTTCGAAATCAGCATAAATGATAAAAGGAGCTCGCAACTGCTTTTGGAAATCTTTGTACTGCAGAAACATGTTCTCCTCGTTAGGCAATTCGATTCTCTGGGCGCCGTGTTGACTGCACAGAGGTTGATGGTCATCCAGGAGATCTTGTCGCACGAAGCCATGTAGACAGAACGGGCAGTAAAACATCTGATTATGATTTCGCGTCTGATTGGAAAGAAATCGGTTCAAATTTCGAATAAGACAGTAGTGACGCTTCTCTCCCATAGAGTATAGCAGTAGGTTTACATGTACGGGAAATCGTTCCTTGCTTATGTGAACGGGAAATGGAGTTCCCTGCTCATAGCCAAACACATTTACAGCGATCTGGTTTTGCTTCTCAAACTTTGGGATTTTGTCGATAGCTACGGGGAACTCAATACCGTCTAAGTTCAGTTCATCAATAAATAGGGCCGATAGTGATGAATCCTCTCAGAATCACGAGGTGCCGGATGTAGAGCTGCCAGGACACTCCACATAAAACATTTGTTGTCGTTGTTTTTTATATTAACCACAACTTTTCTGTTCTTTAACTTTGTTGGTAGGGGGAGATAACTGGAGCCTTTAAGAGGTTTGTAAAGGGCTACATTCAAATCCAGATGTAGAATTTCAGAGAGTGACCAACCACTCCCTTCTCTCTGGTAGGTGGCAAACGCGGCTAAAATCTTCTGATTCACTTCATTTAGTTGTTGTTCTATGTAATGGGAATTGACCGTGGTCATGCACAAACTACGAAAATGAGGTTCGGAGAACACATTTAAGCCGTCTGCCTTTGGTTTGATAAACTGACTTGCACGCTCACACACCACTTGAGACCTTTCTTGGCAGCTAACTCTTGATCGAGACGACGAAGAAGAAACGTCTTCTTGCTGGCAAGAAACACACGGAGATCATGTTTTTCTTGGATGCGTGGCTTGTACTTGAAAGTCTTTAGAGAATCTTTCATGGCCGTTGTGAAGTCACAAGGATCCACGTCAGTATTTGCCTCAACAGATTTTTCCGCCTTGGGGTCAGCAGATTTTATCTCGGAGTCGACAGAATTACTCCAGTTCCCGCTTGGGTAGTTATTTCTTCGGATTTCGTTTGTCTTTTGGGTGGCTGAACCCCATCTTCAGTATTAGACACGTGTCGTCTCTTGACACCACGCTCCTCCTTCTCAAACTCGCAGAATTTCTGGTGTTCAAGAAGCTTGTCTTTACGGTAAAACTTGCGGTCACAGTGTTGACAGTTGTGGTCTTTCTCTTGAGCATGTTTTTTCATGTGCCGCTTTAGAATATCTTTTCGGTTGAATGATTTTTGACATTTCTCGCATTTAAATGAGCGGTTCCCGTGAAGAGCTTTCTTGTGTCTTGCGAGATTAGTCTCGTGTGTGAATTCTTTCTCACAAATATCGCAGACGAGGACCATCCTTGTATCTTCTGGAGAGCTCTGCTTTATTGATCCGCACTGTTCGAAGGCCAACAACTGAATGAGGAGATTGAGGCGAGCGACCTCTATTTATACGCAAAGAGACAAAAGGACGAATTTTGATTGGTGGAGCCTAAACATCTATTGTGACGTCACCGGGCAGGCCTAAACATGTCTATTGCGGAGGCAAGGTGAACATGACTCAGCAGTTTTGTCCCGATTCGCCTGTTCCACACGTTTGGCCTGGGTTAGGCTTTCTTGGCCCTTTTCTGGCTTGCTTGGCCTCGTTTAGGCCTTGTTGGCTGTCTATATAAACGAGAAATTCGGCGGACATAGCTCATTTCAATCAAGTCTTCGATTGAATCGTTTATACGTTTTTTATATAGATTAGTAAGAACTGTGATGTTGTATATATCTTTTAGAGTTTTGATCCTGCTCTTGTATCGAAAAATTGATAGTTTTGCATTCCTATATCCACTCTAGCTTATGGACATTATAGGATTTCCATATAGTTGTATGTATTGCAGTCTTATATAAAATCTATATTAGTGTTGTATTCCTATTTGTAGCCTACACCTATTTATATTACTAATAAATATATCATCCATCTATCGTTGTTGTGTGATATTATAACTACAACTATGCTATATATAATTTATAAATAATTCAAAAAAAAATTTATTATCTAGCTATTAGTACGATAAAAAGTATACTATAATTTCTAACTACTAATTATCCAATAAAACGCTAACTAATCAAACATGTTATATAACTACTCAAAGATGAATTGACATCTGAACCCTCTTAAATAATTCCCAATCTCCGGTTTGAGCATGTCTGGGAAAGCCCATCCGATGAGCGGGCAAGTCTGGGCAGCCTATGTTTTCACTAATGACGTCACTTCCGGCCTAGATATACCTATCACATGAATACGTATGACATGATCACGTGTGCCTAGGGCAGATCCTCAGATCCGCCCTGATCCGCCCGCGCTAAAACTCTTACTTTGTATACTACTTTTGAGGGAAGGGCAGATTCTTACAATGTCTGACTTGCAGAGTACAATGGAAGATGCACTAACACAAAATGAAGCATCGAAAACTACGTACAGCCGAAAAGCGTTAAAGGCATTATTAGAATCTGAAATTCCCGATATTGAATTTCACAAACCGAAAAGGAGGAATGAGCCAGAAAGAGTCAGCGTAAAAGAAACTCGAGATGAAGCGATCAATTAGCGGAGAGCTTCAAAGCTAGCTGTAATAAAGATATGAAAATCTTATTTGATGCTGCGGCTTATCTGAGAAAAGCAATTAATAAAGGCAAACGCTGGGAATTCACTGGCACACTCGGAGACGCTAATGACGTAGTACCAGAAGAGCTCTACTTATTCTCGAGATGGCTCATCCAAGGGTCTAAGAGAAACACCTTAAGCAAGAACAAGACAGAGGATGTAAAGAAGCGTGCAATGAGTTTGAGTCAAACTATGATCGCGATGTGCCTCACTGCGAGACAGGTCAATAACAGGAAAAGCGAAACTCTGCGTCTTGCCCGGGAGATGCCCCAACAGCTCGCTGTAGGGTTGGCAGTTCATCAAGCTACGAGAAGCAAAGAGTTAGTTAATATGCTTCACGGTTTTGGAATGGCAGTGGAATACAACAGGTTAATGAGAGTAGAAGCTCAAGTTGAGGCTACCGTTTTGCAACAGATCAAAGAAAACGGAGGTGTTTATATTCCACCAGATATAGTCAAGGGAAGGCATATCTATTTTGCAGTAGACAATGTAGATTTTTTGGAGGACACATACGACGGGCAGCGGACTCTTCATGGGACTGCGATGGCAATTTATCAGAAAAAGGAGCCAAATGATGAAGTACAAGAGCTGAGGTAAGCTTTATCTAACGTCATTGGTTCAAGGAATATGTTTTATCATTATCATCTATGACGCCATTTTACTATATAATGTCGAAAGTGAGTGCAGATACGCATTACATGCCCCAAACCGTATCAAAAACGGGATGATATACCTTAGATTCAATGTTTGTTCAAGACTAACAGATGCGGATAGTTGGCAAGTTGATGCCCCGTTTTGGTGACGAGCAACAATGCGAGCAACGAGTTAAAAGTCCGTCAGTATGAGAAAAGCATCTAATGAGTTATCTTTTATACCACGAACAAAATTTTTTTAAATTTATTTTCAAGATTCACTAGAAAACGTACATGGTGTTTTGTTTTGACGTGTAATACGGCTTTTACCGTGTAATACGGCTCTGCAATTTTGACGTCACAGTCGTATAATAAAATGTAGTATTACACAGTAGCAAACCGTTTACAAACTGGTTTAGTACCTGCATTTGAAGGGCTCCCCAGTCGCGCGCTAGTCAATACATGCATCTAAAGACAATATTACTATTTGTTCCTCGTGTAATAAAAATAAACGTATTAGATGTTTTTCGTGTAATAGTGGCCCGCCCGCATTTACATGAGAAAACATCTGATATTATATCAGATATTATTATTAGAATTAGCATTGTTTGTTTCGAATTCAAAGGCTTATCAACACAAAAGATCAGAGTCGCTCCATACAGACACTTCCCGACACTATTACCGCCTTGTTAGAATGTCCTAATCCTCCAAAGAAGCCACAAAATCCAGTGTATTCTGCATTTTGCCTACCTGCTTCAAATGAGCTATCACTTACTACAACAAAGCAAGATTTATCTTGGCTTTTAGCACGTAGTTTGACCCGCAAGCACCATAGCAGCAATGAAGTACCCGGAGAGTCGATAGAACTTCGCCCGGAACAGCAGGACAGCGAGGTAATGCTGATGGATGAGCCAGTTCCAGTTCTACCTCGCCAGCAACAGCAGAACAGCGATGTAGTACCAGGCGAGCTGATGGATGAGCCAATTCCAGTTCCACCTTGCCAGCAACAGCAGAACAGCGACGAAGATCAAGGAGAGCTGATGGATGAGCCAGTTCCAGTTCTACCTCGCCAGCAACAGCAGAACAGCGATGTAGTACCAGGCGAGCTGATGGATGAGCCAATTCCAGTTCCACCTTGCCAGCAACAGCAGAACAGCGACGAAGATCAAGGAGAGCTGATGGATGAGCCAGTTCCAGTTCTACCTCCCCAGCAACAGCAGAACAGTGATGTAGTACCAGCAGGAGAGCAATGATACCAAGCATTCCTGTTTGGTCGGCTTATAATTCTCTGATCAGCAGCCCTACACATGTCACTAAAGTAGGCGCGCCGCCTTTGATACCTGCCCCAGCGCACGAATGGCCTACCTTGTTGACTATCCTAATGCAAGCACAGGATATCACAACCCATGTTGTTGGCACTGATAGGAAGACTGTCGTATCCCTTGATATGGGACTTTATCAACCAGCTAAAAAGCTCCAAATGGCTAGGCAAGATCTTCGGCACCTCATCCTGCGACCTGGAGAGCTTCATATTGTTATGGCAGAATTGCGCACTATTGGAGCGTTCATCGAAGACAGCGGTATTGACATGTGCTGGATTGAAGGTGATATCTATGGTCCGGCGACAGTGAAGCAGATCCTTGAAGGATACCACGTCAAGAGAGGAGAAACAGCACACATCGTTACCCTTCAAGCGTTATTTGACCTTTACTTCAAAGAATTCCTTAAGAGTTCACAGATGAATACAAAGAGTCTGGAAGATTTATCAAGGCAGGTCGAAGACGCATGTACGGAAGCTCCAAATGACGAATTGAAGAGAGCAAACGCGGAGCTTGTGGCAGCAGTTGAAAGCCAGGTTCTTGTAGAGATGAAGAGATTCGACACTGAACATGACAAATACCCAATGTTCAAGGTGACTAGGCAATATATGAAGATGGTGATGGAAATGCTTCAATTCATCCGAGCGGTACGCACAGCTGACTGGAAGTTGCACCTTCAATCCCTCCAGGTATTCACAAAGCACTTCTTCGCGCATGACCGTCTGAATTATGCTCGGATGATTCCCCTTTATCTAGCGGAGATGGATTCTCTACCTGCGACCGACCCAGATATATATGCTGAGTTCCTGTCTGGGAACTGGGCTATTAATAAGAATCCTAATGTCCCATTCTGTGCGCTTGGTGCAGATCATGGGCTAGAGCATATCAACAGGTCAATGAAAGTTAATGGAGGCTTAGTGGGAATAACCCTCAACCCTGCTGCGCGAAGCAAATTTTTCCTCATCGCACCAGAAATGTCCGCCTGGCAGAGCAAGCGAAGGAGATGGCAGGAGTGACGTCTAAGATGCAAACACGACATCATTACCACAATGCAGCTGTACTTGCAAGAGAAAACAAGAACATCAACACCCTGATTAATACTATTGAGACCTTCACTAACCCATTCACAGACGAAGGCACTGATCTGTACAACCTGGTAACTAAAGTAGTAATGCCAGAGAAGATCAAGAATGATTTATGCAGTCAAACTGTTATAGGTCAAACACTTTTCGATACGTTTGTGAAGGACCGTATTCAGTCAGGAAAGATCAATATATGGTCTACGATGAAGAAGCGCAAGCTGTGCACATGGAAGAGTAATGCAAAGAAAGTCAAAGTGCCCACACAGGAAAAAGTGATCGAGTTACAAGAGGACAGATCCCTGTTTGCCAGGATGATGATGGTTTGCCGCACTCGCCCCGAGATCGATATTAAGGAGGCTATAGGCCTATATGAATTCGCAGTAGTTCCAAGATCCATGTTTGCTCCAGATGGCACTATGCTTCGATGTTCTGCTAAAAGCGCGCTGATGACCATACTAGAGAAGCTCCCGCCTGCATCATCTTGCGAGAGAGAAATACCTACATCTGGTCACAGCTTAAGAGTCCATATAATTGATGGAATGGCGGAGCTCCAGTGTCTCGACAAACCAGACTGGGTCAAGAACTGCGCCCAACTGGCAGAGCATTTCATCCAAAGAATAGAGCAGACGTATGGAGAGAGGGATGAGGTCCGCCTAGTATTCGATCGATATGACGTCGCAATGTCACTGAAAGAGGCTACAAGGGAGAAAAGGCAAGGGGGCCAGGACCCCATCTATTACCGTATCACGGACTCAACCGTCATCTCGAAAGTACCGATCAAGAGGCTTCTTTCTCATACTAAAACAAAGAATGACCTGACAGTCTACCTTGCTGGCAAATTCATCAGACACTTAAGCGGAGAGAATGGAAGGCGTTTTGTAGTAACTTGGGGAGATGCATGTCAGGCAACCCATAAAGATGTGTCACATCTTCAAAGCGGCCAAGAGGAAGCTGATACAAAGATCATCCTGCATGCCATTGATGCTACATCAGATGGCGCAACAGAGATCCGAATCTATTCGCCTGACACCGATGTGCTGGTCCTTGCGTTGCGACGGTATCCAGAACTATGTAGTAAGGTTTCGTTCGTCACAGGAAAAGGGCGTAACCACAGAACAATCATGCTAGAACCGATAGTTCAAGCACTCGGGCAAGCCAAGACGGCCGCAATTCCCGCGTTTCATGCATTCACCGGAGCTGACAACACCGGTCGCTTCGCATACCATGCAAAGCCACTATGCTGGAATACATTCCAAGGTCTCGATGAAGAAGTAATAACAGAGATGGCCAAACTAGGCACAACACTCAAACCATCAGATGACACCATAGCAGCTTTTGAGAAGCTTGTTTGTAAGATATATGCACCGAAGACCTCTCTGACAAACGTCAAGGATCTAAGATGGTTTCTCTTTAGGAAGAGGCAAGCCGAATCAGAAAAGCTGCCGCCAAGTGAAGGAGCTCTCCGTGAAGCTGTTCTGAGAGCCCACTATCAATCAATGGTGTGGTACAATGATGTTGTACCAAATCCCGATATACCATCGCCCGAGGGTTATGGCTGGGAGAGGAAAGACGACTCGTGGCGTCCAATAATGACCAGTGTCCAACCAGCACCCGAAGCAATAATCGAACTTGTCAGATGCGGCTGCAAAACCCAGTGCGCAACAAACCGCTGCCAATGTCAGAGAGCAGGACTTCCGTGCACGGATCTGTGTGCATGCTACGACGAAGAGGACGAACCATGTCAGAACATATTCAATGAAATTGTAGATGATGATGACGATGACAGCGAGGGTATATCCCTTGAGGTGAGATCCGTTATTTTATGAATACGTAAAACATCGTAACTATAATGCCGTTATTGCGATTCAAAGCATGTATTCAATTTCTGCTTGCAGGATTAGGACATTGTACAGTCGCAGTAAGCAGAATAATTGCAAATCTTTGTAAGTAAACACTGGCTAACACCATCCACAAATATCAATGACAAAATTTAGATCTGTATATTTTCTTCTTTCATTTATTCTTTCTTCCTTTGCACGTTCATTGCGTGCGCAATTTGGTTAATGGCTTCATATATTTTTACTTACATGAGTGGCCATTTTTACCGCGGTCCTGACCACCTTATTGACTATGATTTCCCATGGTAGACAACTGCCTCGTTTCCATGCGAAAGTGATCACGTGACCCCAATAACCAAACATTTAATGTTATGGATCGGTGTCGTCCTCATAGGTAATTATGGTGAATCTCAATGCTATTTATTGATTTCTTTGATGGTTAAGCAAACTTGTAGTTTTCAGCCTCACTTTCATGCTAAATATGATCACGTGTCCCCCCTTAGAGGCAAAACTCAGTCTATGGTAAACAGAGCGCTGAACTTGATATTTCTGCCAAGTTTGTACGTGTTTTCGTGGTTTAGGAATAATTTATGACCAGTTTTAGGTTTCCAGCCTCGTTTCCGTGCTGAAATCTATGGGTCATTTTAAAACACCCCTTAAATACCTCTAGGCGATTTTGAAGATTGGCAACAAAGTTTTTCTGGTTCCTGAAAGTCCAAAGAACATAACTAAGCTAGTTGTCTGCTAAAAACGAATGTCACATTTTTAGCGGTGTAAAAGACATTTACCAAAAGCATGATGAATTTCAAAGGATCGTTGGAGCCATTTCGACTGAGCATTATCAAACGCTGCAAAACCGTTGAATGATTCTTTTAGATCGTTGCGTAGCATTACCGAATCATTGCGAATCATTTGAGAACCATTGAATGATTCTTCAGTATCGTTGGCGAGCATTTGAAGAGCATTTTCGACCGTTTCGAGAGCATTACAACGCAATCTCAAACCATTTTGAAAGCATTGAAACGCTTTTAAACGCTAAATTCATTTAGCCGGGTTTTCGTAAAGAGGGTCCATATAATCGTATAGATAATCGTATAGATAATCGACTAGATAATCGTCTAGATAATCTTCTAGATAATGGTCTAGATAATGGTCTAGATAATCGTATAAATAATCGTCTAGATAATCGTCTAGATAATCGTCTAGATAATTGTCTAGATAATTGTCTAGATAATCGTCTAGATAATCGTCTAGATAATCGTATAATAATCGTCTAGATAATCGCCTAGATAATCGTCTAGATAATCGTCTAGATAATCGTCTAGATAATCGACTAGATAATTTTCTAGATAATCGTCTAGATAATCCTCTAGATAATCGTCTAGATAATCGTCTAGATAATGGTCTAGATAATGGTCTAGATATGGTCTAGATAATGGTCTAGATAATCGTCTAGATAATCGTCTAGATAATCGTCTAGATAATCGTCTAGATAATCGTCTAGATAATAGTCTAGATAATCGTATAGATAATCGTCTAGATAATCGTCTAGATAATCGTCTAGATAATCGTCTAGATAATCGTCTAGATAATCGTATAGTTATCGTATAGCTAATCATATAGATAATCGTATAGATATCCTCTAGATCGTCGTCTAGAAAATCATCTAGATCATCGTCTAAATAATCGTCTAGATAATCGTCTAGATAATCGTCTAGATAATCGTCCCGATAATCGTCTAGATAATCGTATAGATAATCGTATAGATAATCCTCTAGATAATCCTCTAGATAATCGTCTAGATAATCGTCTAGATAATCGTCTAGATAATCGTCTAGATAATCGTATAGATAATCGTATAGATAATCGTCTAGATAGCGTCTAGATAATCGTCTAGATAATCGTCTGGATATCGTCTAGATAATCGTCTGGATAATCGTCTGGATAATCGTCTAGATAATCGTCTACATAATCGTCTAGATATTCGTCTAGATAATCGTCTAGATAATCGTCTGGATAATCGTCTAGATAATCGTCTGGATAATCGTATAGATAAGCGTCTAGATAATCGTCTGGATAATCGTCTAGATATCGTCTAGATAATCGTCTAGTAATCATCTAGATAATCGTCTAGATAATCGTTTAGATAATCGTCTAGATAATCGTCTAGAGAATCGTCTAGAGAATCGTCTAGACAATCGTCTAGATAATCGTATAGATAATCATCTGGATAATTCTATAGATAATCGTCTAGATAATCGTCTAGATAATCGTCTAGATAATCGTCTAGATAATCGTCTAGATAATCGTCTAGATAATCGTCTAGATAAACGTCTGGATAATCCTATAGATAATCCTATAGATAATCGTCTAGATAATCGTCTAGATAATCCTATAGATATTCCTATAGATAATCGTATAGATAATCGTCTAGATAATCGTATAGATAATCGTCTAGAAATCGTCTAGATAATCGTCTAGATAATCGTCTAGATAATCGTCTAGATATCGTCTAGATAATCGTCTAGATAATCGTCTAGATAATCGTCTAGATAATCGTCTAGATAATCGTCTAGATAATCGTCTGAATAATCTATAGATAATCGTACAGATAATCGTCTAGATAAACCGTCGAGATAATCGTCTAGATAATCGTCTAGATAATCGTCTAGATAATCGTCTAGATAATCGTCTAGATAATCGTCTAGATAATCGTCTAGATAATCGTCTGGATAATCCTATAGATAATCGTATAGATAATCGTCGAGATAATCGTCGAGATAATCGTCAGATAATCGTCTAGATAATCGTCTAGATAATCGTCTAGATAATCGTCTAGATAATCGTCTGGAAATCATATAGATAATCGTATAGAATCGTCTAGATAATCGTCTAGATAATCGTCTAGATAATCGTATAGATAATCGTCTAGATAAGCGTATAGATAATCGTCTAGATAAGCGTCTAGATAATCGTCTAGATATCGTCTGGATATCGTCTAGATAATCGTCTGGATAATCGTCTGGATAATCGTCTAGATAATCGTCTACATAATCGTCTAGATATTCGTCTAGATAATCGTCTAGATAATCGTCTAGATAATCGTCTGGATAATCGTCTAGATAATCGTCTGGATAATCGTATAGTAATCGTGTAGATAATCGTCTAGATAATCGTCTGGATAATCGTCTAGATAATCGTCTAGATAATCGTCTAGATACTCGTCTAGATAATCGTTTAGATAATCGTCTAGATAATCGTCTAGACAATCGTCTAGACAATCGTCTAGATAATCGTATAGATAATCGTCTGGATAATTCTATAGATAATCGTCTAGATAATCGTCTAGATAATCGTCTAGATAATCGTCTAGATAATCGTCTAGATAATCGTCTGGATAATCCTATAGATAATCGTCTAGATAATCGTCTAGATAATCGTCTAGATATCGTATAGATAATCGTCTAGATAATCGTCTAGATAATCGTCCAGATAATCGTCTAGATAATAGTCTGGATAATCGTCTAGATAATCGTCTAGATAGTCGTCTAGATAGTCGTCTAGATAATCGACTAGATAATCGTCTAGATATCGTCTAGATAATCGTCTAGATAATCGTCTAGATAATCATATAGATAATCAGATAAATAATCATATAGATAATCATAAAACTTAACCCAAAGTGAATCTTTTCCAACAGAAACGCCCACTGGAGGGATTTCCTCCTTCTCTTCGAGATTGTGTCTTTTGTTTTCCGATACAGCCGTCAGGATTCATACTTAGAGAATGTTATTCATGGCTTTGTTTTGTAAATGTGTTATTTCGACTTAGCATGACTTAGCACATGCTCCGAGGGAAGCAAGGTAGTGTGTACGTTCGTTGAACTCCAATGCAAATTTTCTCAGCTCACATCTTTCCAGTTAAATATCCCTGCACATTCCTGTGTGTAATCTGTAAGAGCATCAAGTTGGTTTCAATGTCTTTTGTGCTTTTGGCTGCGCGACCCGAGTTCTTTTTAGTTTCTGTGGGAGATTTTAACCATGGTGGCGATGGCGGCTTTGTCCCTCGCTTAAGAAATGGCTTGAATTAGAACTTTTCCCAAGGCGAATCTTTTCCAAGAAAAACACGCCCACGGTCCAGATTTCCACCTTTCCTTCGGGTTTGCGAATTTTTTTTGCCGGCACAGCTTTAGGGCGGAGCGGAGCGAGTGCGGACACGATTTGGCTTACGGTATCATAATCGTATTAAAATATAGATAATCATAATTACATAGATAATCATATAGATAATCGTCTAGATAATCGTCTAGGTAATCGTCTAGATAATCGTCTAGATAGTCGTCTAGATAATCGTCTGGATAATCCTATAGATAATCGTATAGATAATCGTCTAGATAATCGTCTAGATAATCGTCGAGATAATCGTCGAGATAATCGTCGAGATAATCGTCTAGATAATCCTCGAGATAATCGTCGAGATAATCGTCGAGATAATCGTCGAGATAATCGTCTAGATAATCGTCTAGATAATCGTCTAGATAATCGTCGATAATCGTATAGATAATCGTATAGATATTCGTCTAGATAATCATTTAGATAATCGTCTAGATTATCGTCTAGATAATCGTCTAGATAATCGTCTAGATAATCGTCTAGATAATCGTCTAGATATCTTCTAGATAATCGTCTAGATATCGTCTAGATAATCGTCTAGATAATCGTCTACATAATCGTCTAGATAACCGTCTAGATAATCGTCTAGATAATCGTCTAGGTAATCGACTAGATAATCGTCTAGATAATCGTCTAGATAATCGTCTAGATAATCGTTTAGATAATCGACTAGATAATCGACTAGATAATCGTCTAGATAATCGACTAGATAATCGTCTAGATAATCGTCTAGATAATCGTCTAGATAATCGTTTAGATAATCGACTAGATAATCGACTAGATAATCGTCTAGATAATCGTCTAGATAATCGTCTAGACAATCGTCTAGATAATCGACTAGATAATCGACAGATAATCGTCTAGATATATCGTCTAGATAATCGTCTAGATAATCGACTAGATAATCGACTAGATAAGTTATGCGTGTATAATCCTCTGTATAATCCTCTAGATAATCCTCTGGATAATCGTCTAGATAATCGTCTAGATAATCGTCTAGATAATCGTCTAGATAATCGTCTAGATAATCGTCTAGATAATCGTCTAGATAATCCTCTAGATAATCGACTAGAATTCGTCTAGATAATCGTCTAGATAATCGTCTAGATAACCGTCTAGATAATCGTCTAGATAATCGTATAGATAATCGACTAGATAATTGTCTAGATAATCGTCTAGATAATCGACTAGATAATCGTCTAGATATCGTATTGATAATCGTCTAGATAATCGTCTAGATAATCGTCTAGATAATCGTCTAGATAATCGTCTAGATAATCGTCTAGATAATCGTCTAGATAATCGCATAGATAATCGACTATATAATTGTCTAGATAATTGTCTAGATAATTGTCTAGATAATTGTCTAGATAATCGTCTAGAAAATCGTCTAGATAATCGTCTAAGTAATCGTCTAGATAATCGTATAGTTAATCGTATAGCTAATCATATAGATAATCGTCTAGATAATCGTCTAGATAATCGTCTAGATATCGTCTAGGTAATCGTCTAGATAATCGTATAGTTAATCGTAGTGCTAATCAATAGATAATCGTATAGAGAAATCGTTAGATAATCGTCTAGAAAATCGTCTAGATCATCGTCTAAATAATCGTCTAGATAATCGTATAGATAGTCGTCTAGATAATCGTCTAGATAATCGTCTAGATAATCGTATAGATAATCGTCTAGATAATCGTATAGATAATCGTCTAGATAGTCGTATAGATAACAGTCGAGATAATCGTCTAGATAATCGTCTAGATAATCGTCTAGACAATCGTCTAGATAATCGTCTCTAGATAATCGTCTAGATAACCGTCTAGATATCGTATAGATTATCGTCTTGATAATCGTCTAGATAATCGTCTAGATAATCGACTAGATAATCGACTAGATAATCGTCTAGATAGCCGTCTAGATAATCGTCTAGATAATCGACTAGATAATCGACTAGATAATCGTCTAGATAATCGTCTAGATAACCGTCTAGATATCGTCTAGATAATCGGCTAGATAATCGACTAGATAATCGTCTAGATAATCGTTCTAGATAATCGTCTAGATAACCGTCTAGATAATCGTCTAGATAATCGTATAGATAATCGACTAGATAATTGTCTAGATAATTGTCTAGATAATCGTATAGATAATCGTATAGATAATCGTGTAAATAATCGTCTAGATAATCGTCTAGATAATCGTCTAGATAATCGTCTAGATAATCGACTAGATAATCGTCTAGATAATCGTCTAGATAATCGTATAGTTAATCGTCTAGATAATCATCTAGATAATCGACTAGATAATCGTCTAGATAATCGTCTAGCTAATCGTCTAGATAATCGACTAGATAATCGTATAGATAGTCCTATAGATAATCGTATAGATAATCCTCTAGATAATCGTATAGATAATCGTCTAGATAGTCGTCTAGATTATCGTCTAGATAATCGTCTAGATAATCGTCTAGATAATCCACTAGAATTCGTCTAGATACATCGTCTAGATAGTCGTATAGATAATAGTCTAGATAATCCTCTAGATATTCGTCTAGATAATCGTCTAGCTGTCGTCTAGATAATCGTCTAGATAGTCGTCTAGATAATCGTCTAGATAATCGTCTAGAAAATCATCTAGATAATCGACTAGATAATCGTCTAGATAATCGTCTAGCTAATCGTCTAGATAATCGACTAGATAATCGTATAGATAGTGTATAGATAATCGTATAGATAATCCTCTAGATAATCGTATAGATAATCGTCTAGATAGTCGTCTAGATAATCGTCTAGATAATCGTATAGAAAACGTATAGATAATCGTATAGATAATCGACTAGTTAATCGTCTAGATAATCGTATAGTTAATCGACTAGATAATCGTCTAGATAATCGTCTAGATAATCTTCTAGATAATTCGTCTAGATAATCGTCTGGATAATCGTCTAGATAATCGTCTGGATAATCGTCTAGATAATCGTCTAGATAATCGTCTAGATATCGTCTAGATAATCGTCTAGATAATCGTCTAGATAACCGTCTAGATAATCGTATAGATTATCGTCTTGATAACCTCTAGATAATCGTCTAGATAATCGTCTAGATAATCGTATAGTTCTCGTATAGCTAATCATATAGATAATCGTATAGATAATCGTCTAGATCGTCGTCTAGAAAATCGTCTAGATATCGTCTAGATAAGATACTTGTCTAGATAATCGTCTAGATAATCGTCTAGATAATCGCATAAATAATCGTCTAGATAATCGTTAGATAATCGTCTAGATAATCGACTAGATACAGTCCAGATAATCGTCTAGATAGTCGTAAAGATAATCGTCTAGATAATCGTATAGATAATCGTATAGATAATCGTATAGATAATCGTATAGAAATCGTATAGATAATCGACTAGTTAATCGTCTAGATAATCGTATAGATAATCGTATAGATACTCGTCTAGATAACGACTAGATATCGTATAGATAATCGTATAGATATTCGTCTAGATAATCATTAGATAATCGTCTAGATTATCGTCTAGATAATCGTCTAGATAATCGTCTAGATAATCGTCTAGATAATCGTCTAGATAATCTTCTAGATAATCGTCTAGATAATCGTCTAGATAATCGTCTAGATAATCGTCTACATAATCGTCTAGATAATCGTCTAGATAATCGTCTAGATAATCGTATAGATTATCGTCTTGATAATCGTCTAGATAATCGTCTAGATAATCGACTAGATAATCGACTAGATAATCGTCGACATAGCCGTCTAGATAATCGTCTAGATAATCGACTAGATAATCGACTAGATAATCGTCTAGATAAATCGTCTAGATAACCGTCTAGATAATCGTCTAGATAATCGGCTAGATAATCGACTAGATAATCGTCTAGATAATCGTCTAGATAATCGTCTAGATAACCGTCTAGATAATCGTCTAGATAATCGTATAGATAATCGACTAGATAATGGTCTAGATAATTGTCTAGAAATCGTATAGATAATCGTATAGATAATCGTGTAAATCATCGTCTAGATATCGTCTAGATATCATCTAGATAATCGTCTAGATAATCGACTAGATAATCGTCTAGATAATCGTCTAGATAGTCGTCTAGATAATCGTCTAGATAATCGTATAGAAAATCGTATAGATATCGTATAGAGTAATCGACTAGTTAATCGTCTAGATAATCGTATAGTAATCGACTAGATAATCGACTAGATAATCGTCTAGATAATCGTCAAGATAATCGTCTAGATAATCTTCTAGATAATCGACTAGATAATCGTATAGATAATCGTATAGATAATCGTATAGATAATCCTCTAGATAATCATATAAATATCGTATAGATAATCGTATAGTTAATCGTATAGCTAATCATATAGATAATCGTATAGATAATCGTCTAGATCGTCGTCTAGATAATCGACTAGATAATCGACTAGATAATCGACTAGATAATCGTCTAGATAATCGTATTGATAATCGTTAGTTAATCGCTAGATAATCGTCTAGATAATCGTCTAGGAATCGTCTAGATAATCGTCTAGATAATCGCATAGATAATCGACTAGATAATTGTCTAGACAATTGTCTAGATAATTGTCTAGATAATCGTCTAGAAAATCGTCTAGATAATCGCCTAAATCATCGTCTAGATAATCGTATAGTTAATCGTATAGCTAATCATATAGATTAATCGTATAGATAATCGTCTAGATCGTCGTCTAGAAAATCGTCTAGATAATCGTCTAAATAATCGTATAGATAATCGTATAGATAATCATCTAGATAATCGTCTAGATAATCATCTAGATAATCGTATAGATAATCGTCTAGATAATCGTCTAGATTATCGACTAGATAATCGTCTAGATAATCGTCTATATAATCGTCTAGATAATCGTCTAGATAATCGT